>NW_020869897.1:746129-758629 GCF_003789085.1 Penaeus vannamei
TTTCATTTTCATTTTCATTTTTTCATTTTCATATTTATCTTTATTTTCATTTTTATCATTTTTATTTTTATTTTTAGTATTGTCATTACTATTGCTATTATCATTATTGTTATTACTATCATTACTATTGTTGTTGTTCCTGTTATCATTACTATTATCATTATCATTATTATCATTATCATTATTATCATTATTTTTATAACTGTTATTATTATTCTTATAACCATAATCATTATTCTTATCATCACCATCATTATTGTTATTATTACAATCATTATCATCAATATCATTCCATTAACTGCTTCATTGTTTTCATCATTACCATTATCATTATCATTTACAATTATCATCACCATTATTGTCATGTTTATCATTAACATCATTCTTATTATTGTCTCTACTATTATTACTGCTACTACATTATAATTATTGTAAATATCATTATGATAATTTTTATCGTGGTTATTATTATCATTATTACTATTATTATATTATTATTATTATTTATTATCATTTATTATTTTATTATTATTATTATTATTATTTTATTTATTATTGTCAATTATTATTATTTATTATTATTATTATTATTATTTTTATATTTTATTGATTATTTTTGTTGTTGTTGTTGGTGTTTTGTTGTTGTTGTTGTTGTTGTTGTTATTGTTTGTTGTTATTATATTATTATTATTATTTATTATTATTATTATTATTATTATCATTATCTATTATTATTATTATCATTATCATTAAATTCAATAATGATAGATTTTTTTTATCCAAATTGTTATTATTATCATTATCATTGTCCATTATTATCATAGTTATTATCATTATCCTCATTATTATTATTATTATTATTATTATTAATTAATTATCATTAATTATTATCATTATTATTAATTATTATTATTATTATTATTATTATTATTATATTATTATTATTATTATTAGTTATGTATTATTATTATTAATGTATTATTATTATCGATTATTATTCAGTTGTTGAGTTATTTCATGTATGTCGATTATGTTCATTATGTGATTGATCTATTATTTTATTTATTATTGCTTATCTATTATTATTATTATTATTGTTATTATATTAGTATGATTATTGTTATTATCATTAATTATTATCGATATTATTATTATTTATCAATTTTTATTATACATTGTTAATTATTATTCTTATTATTATTTATGTTATTATCATGTATTATTATATTGTGTTTATATGTATGGATTATGTATTATTTATTATTTTGATATTATTATTATATATTCATTGATTATTATTTTAATATTATTATTGATTAAATTATTATCATTGATTTTTAATTATTATTATTATTATTATTATTATCAATTATTATTAATTATCATTTCATTATTATTATATTATATTGATATTATTCTTGTTGTTGTCGGTTGTTGATTTATCATTATTTGTATTATTGATTTCATTTATGTGATTAATGTGTTATTATCATTTGTTTAACTTATGTTTCATTATTATTATTATTAATTGATTATTTATTTGTTGTGTTATTATTGTCTATCATTGTATTGGATTATTATGTGAGTATAGTTTTATAATTGACGCTGGCTATTGTTAGTTACTGCACCTTATTATATGTAATACTATTGGGGTATTAATAGTTATTGCTTATGATACGAGGGGTTATTGAGTGTAATGAGTGATGATGGTGATTATAAGTGAGTTGTTTATGTATTAATCATTCATCATCAATCTATTTAGACGTTGGTATAATTAGTATCATGGCAGTCAGCAGTCATGCGATCATCATTATCATGTATCATATATTACTAAATTAATTATCGATTTAATATGGTGTGTGCTATTGGTATTGGGTTACTGATTTTTCTATATATCACTGCTTTTGATGGATTAAATACCTCAGTTATCATGAGATTATCATAGATGTAATCAGTATCGAGGTGATTAATGCAGTATTTACCGATAATCGATCGCTGATCATTCATTAGACTATTGATTGATGTTAATAACCTTGGATTATTGTTGTTATTGCATTCATTGTATTTACTATCACATATATCTAATGTCTCATTGGTGTAGGGCATTGGATTAACTAATTCATTATTTATTTCGTTCCATTATTAGTATTGCTATTATCATCATTCCTATCTTATTATTATTTTAGAATAATGATGTTATTTTTTATCCTAATTATCATGGTTTGATATTATGTTTATTGTTCGTATTATTAGTAACGTTGTTATCGTTGCTATTGTTGTTATTATTGTCTGTTATTATCTTTATTATCCATTATTATATTAGTGTTATTTACTGTTGTTATTATTATTGTTATTATCATTATCATTATCATTATCATTATTATGGTTGCTATTATTATCATCATTATTATTATCATAATATTGTTGTTACAATATTATATATTATTATTATTGTTATTATTATTATTATTATTATTATTATTATTATTATTATCATTATTATCATCATTATTATTATCATCATTATTATTATCATTACAATTATTATTGTTATTATTATTATCATATCTATTATCATATTATCATTATCATAATTATTATTGTTGTTATCATATCAATATTCTTATCATCCCCATCTTTATTATCAATACTATTTTTGAGCATTTGTATTATTATCATAATTGTTTTTATCATTGACATGACTATTATTAGCATAATTAGCTTTTTAGTACTGCTCCTGCTACTACTATAATCATTGTCATTATTATGCATTTCTTATATTGTGTTATTTATTATATTGTTTTTATATTGTTTTTATCATATTGTTTTTATATTGTTTTTATATTGTTTTTATTTTATTATCATTATTGCCATGATCATGTTTTCCGATCGTCCTATAATCATTATTATTATCATCTTTTACTTTTTTATAATTTCATCATCATTACCATTATCAATCTTATTGTAATTATGATTATTGTTATTATTGATGTTATCATTATTATTATCATCATTATCATTATTATTATTATTATTAATATATTCATCATTATTATCATTATTATATTATTATTATTATTATTATTATTATTATTAATTATTATCATTATTATCAATGATTATCATGTTATTATCAATTATATCATTGTATTTTTATCAATTGTATTATCACTATTATTTATAATATTGTGTGTATCATTAATATTACTATTTTCATTATCATCTCATTTTTATTTTGTTGCTATTATTACATGTATCATCATGATTCCTATGTACATCATCATTATTATGTTTTTTATACTCATTATTTTTCCATTACTATCATGGTGCTCATTGTTAGATCATAGATCATTTATATGTACTTCATATATTATTATTTATTATCTTATTATTGTTGTCACGTGGCCATAATCATTGTCAGTATCATCATCTCTGTCATTGTTGTTTTTATTATGTTTTTTTTTATCAAAAGTATTATCATTATTATTGCCATTATTACTATAATCATCATTATCATTGTTATCATTATCTTTGCTATTACTTATACTATTATTTCTTTTCATTATTTCTTTTAATGGAATTTTTCCTTTTCACTTTGAAATTTCCATTGATACTATGATCATCACATATTTTTCTTAGTTCATCTCTTTTTTATTATCATCTGTATTATCACTATTGGTATGATTATTTTTTCATTCTCCTTCTCATCATTTTTCATTGGTATCTTTTTGTTTGCCCATATTATAATCATGTTTTTTTAATGATAACATTATTGAAGGTATCGTGATTATGATCATCATAATCAGTGTTGTTATTTTTTTAATCATTATCATGATTAATATTGTGATCATATTTTGATATAAGAAATCGTTATTTTGGTTACCATTATTTTTTTATCATTGTCATTATCATTATTGTTGTTATTGTTAGCATTATCATTACTGTCCTTATGTTCATCCTCATTATCGTGATGATAATAATGATAATAATATTAATAATCATTATTGGTGATATTATCATTCGTATCGTCACTGTCATTATTATTATCATTACTATCATTATTCTTACAGTTATCGCAATCACTACTGTCATCTTTATAATTTCTACTGTTATCATTATCATAATTCTCCTTATTGCCCTAATATACAAAATTTCCGTCGAGAGAGGAGAAATCGCAACAATGAAATAACCAGCAATAACAAAATGACAATACCGATGAATAGATAAATTATGAAATTTAAATGAATACTAAAAAGATAATTACAATGAATGGTAATTATGGACGCTTTACCACAATTAGCAGTACTATTATCATCACTATTACTATCGATATCAGAATCATTACTCTGGTTCTGATTATCATTATCTTTATCACTATTACTAATCTTGGCAAGAAGTACCCACTCTCTTGTGTTAACAGTCATGCGCAAAAACGCAGCTAAATCGTGCAGTTGTGGTAACAGCGAGTAAAGAATGTAGACAAAAACAGCCACAAGGAGGCCAAAGAAAGTAACATCAAGGGTAGAGAGAGAGAGAGAGAGAGAGAGAGAGAGAGAGGAGAGACGAGAGACGAGCGAGCGAGCGAGAGAGCGAGAGCAGAGAGATAGAGAGAGAGAGAGAGAGAGAGAGAGAGAGAGAGAGAGAGAGGAGAGAGAGAGAGAAGAGAGAGAGAGAAGAGAGAGAGAGAGAGCAAGAGAGAGAGAGAGCAAGAGAGAGAGAGAGAGAGAGAGAGAGAGAGAGAGAGAGAGAGAGAGAGAGAGGAGAGAGAGAGAGAGAGAGAAGAGAGAGAGAGAGAGAGGAGAGAGAGACAAGAGAGAGAGGAGAGAAGAGAGAGAAGAGAAGACAGAGCGAGCGAGCGAGGAAGCGAGAGAGAGATGAGAGAGAGAGAGAGAGGAGAGAGAGAGAGAGGAGAAGGAGAGAGAGCGAGGAGAGAGAGGAGGAGATGAGTAGGGAGAGAGAGAGAGAGCCAAACTGCGGGAGAAGGGAGTAGATGAGGAAGAAGAAGAAGAGATGAAGATAGAGGGGCGAGGTAGAGGTAAG
The DNA here is from genome assembly GCF_003789085.1 of Penaeus vannamei. NCBI lineage: Eukaryota > Metazoa > Arthropoda > Malacostraca > Decapoda > Penaeidae > Penaeus > Penaeus vannamei. Next base: position 751,170 of record NW_020869897.1, read on the forward strand.
GAGAGGACGAGGAGAGAGAGGGGGATCGGAGGGATGAGGAGGGGGGGCGAGAGGGATTGAGAGAGGAGAGAGAGAGGTTGAGAGGATGTGTAGGAGAGAGATCGAGTTGGAGAAGGTAGAGAAGCGAGCCGGAAGCGAAGAGGGAAGGGGAGAGGAGGTAGAGAGAGAGAGATGGAAGGAGAAGTACTAGTGAGTTGGTTGGGCATGGCGGGGGGAGGTCGCGCTAGATGATGTTTGAAAGAGAGATTTGACAGAGAAGAGAGGTATGGCAGATAAAATGATAGATCAATTCGATAAAATTAGAAAGAAAGATGAGAGGGAAGCGAACAGTAATAGATAGACAGACAGACAGATAGAATGGAGGTAACAGCAAGGAACAACACGAAATAGAAAATAGATTCCTCAGAGGCTAGGAGGGTGTGACGGGGCTGATGCTAGACTAGCCGGGAACGCTCCTCGGTCGGACTAACTCTCTGTCTTGACATTTAAGTGGGCGGCGTGAGAATTCTGCATAGTGGATCTGATATGGCATATTAATAGTGGTGTCGTTTGGAAGAGGGAGTAGGTCGTTAATGAGGGGCATGGGATGCTGGGTGGGGGGAGGGGAGAAGGAGGCGGGATTAGGGACTGTCGGGGAGAAGGGAAGTAAATACCACCATCACCATCACACAGCACAGCACACATATTGGGACACGCACGTAACATACACAGACACACTACAAGCATGATATATAGATAGATAAGTGGACAGAAGGAGACGAGAGTTGGGAATTGGGCGAGTGGTAAGTACAGTAGTCAGGCGCATGGGTGTGAGGGCGACAGAACAGGATTGGCCAGAATGAGCGGTTGTGGCTGCGTTGGCTGGGATAGGAGGGAGAGAGAGTGTAGTGTGATGGTACAATAGTGGGATGTAAAGATGTTCTTATGTGTAGGAATTTGTGGGCGTTAAGTATACAATGCCTAATGAACGGGAGGGATAGGTAGGTCGTAGGTAAGAGGTTGTAATAGGTGTGGACCATAAGATGATGCTACGAAAAGGAAAAAGGGAAGAAAGTACAGTTCGCGAGAGTGGAGATATGTATGTAAAGTAAAGGAAACAAGCAGAACACACAATTAAAGACGTAGGGGCGTGTGTGGTGTAATAGATGGCGAAGCGCGTGGGGAAAAAAAGAAAATGAAAGACAGCGAGTGACGGCAGAACGCAACGATGAACGCAATAGGAGAGACGAATAGGGAGATGGAGTGGGGATGCTGAGGAGAAACCTCCGTGAGGCGTTCTACATAAACAATCGCAGCCTTGCTTGTTTGGGACTCGCGTGCCAGTGTAGGTGCAGACAGCAAGGTCAACGGACGGTGTTGCCGGCCTCGCGAGTGATACTATGAAACATCTCCACCTTTGAAGTTGGAGCAATAAATAAGTATTGTAGATTTGGTGGTGATTGTTTTCTGATGTTGGTTGACGAATATGAAAAAAAATTTGGTCTGAGTAGGGACTTGAAGTATATATTTGACGATTTTCAAGAAGTTGTGAATAGATATAGGATTGTCTGTAATCAAGTTCTTGGTGAATGGTATATGGTAATAGAGGAGTGAAAGGTAGAATTATGGTAGCATATTGTATGCAAAAGGGTACATTGCGTAAGTGAAGATTAGATCATCGGTATTAGGAGATACAAGGTTGTGTGTATCAGGTACGAGAAAAGATGGTTCGGCGCCATGAGGTAGGCGCCCGAACGATCAGGATAATGGGAAAGGAAGGCGAAAAAGATACAAGCATATCCGAGATGTTATGTCTTTGGTGCTGTTTGTGGTGAAGAGCCAGGACGTAGTGATGAGGGAATTTGTGCGTGCACTCGGGTGGGGGGTTGTGGTGGCGTCGAGGAACGGCGGAAGACAATGCTTGTATGTTGATAAGAAGCATCTGTTGGTAGGTTTTGCTCTCTCTCATCTCCTCTCTCTGCGTCTCTCTCATCTCCTCTCTCTCTCGTCTTCCTCTCTCTGCTCTCTCTCTTTCTCGTCTCTCTGTGTCGTCCTCTCAATGAGGAGTCGTTTGCGAAGCGAGTGGTGTCCTGGCCATTGGTGGATGTTGTCTCGGTACAAGGTTTTGATGGGTGGTTGTCCGTTGAATATCTAGCTCGATTGTTGGGGGTTATGTGGGTCTTTGGGTGGAGGTGAGAGTATATAGTTTGTATTCATTTGCTGATGTGTATTGTAGTATACTATATGTTGAATATTATACAGTAGCAGTAGCAGATGCAATATGGTGTTGCATCGTAATGGGTAAGAGGAGGCGTGGATGTGGATAGTAAGTGACCTCGTATATGACTACATATAAGTATATAATATATTATAATACGTATATTAGTATATAGTATATATATATATATAAGCGGGTGGGAATATAAATGATAGGGTATATAGTATATATTATACTTGTTGGTATGTATGGTATTGTTATGTAGTGGTTGTATGTCACTAGTCTATATAATATATAGGTCTATGTATATAATGTATATGTTAGTATTAGTTAATAATATAGTATATGTATATAAATGATATAATAATATAATATTATATTATATATATATAATTATTATATAAGATATATATAAATGATATATAGTAATATGTATAGAAGTCATATATGTACCACAAACACACTACAGAACAGAATCCACACACGTTACACAGCGGCAGCACCGCGACGCACACACTCTCTCATGATATAGTTATATATAGTATATATAATATTATATCGTATCTATATATTCATATACTAGTATTACAATTACATACTCTAACTAATACTACATACATACAGTACAAGTACATACCACTACAGTAGAATACATACATGACATACATATATATGAATACAATAGTATATATATATATATAACAGTTATATATATATATTATATATATATATATAATGAATACATGATATATATAAGGTATTATGAATGCATCTATATGTGATTAGTTGCCACATCAATTTACTAGTAATATGTGATCCATGATATATATATATACTATATATATTATATAGTATATATATATATATATATATATATGTTATCATGTATATATATGTATATGTAGCATTACTTACATTAACATATACATGATAACATATAGATATGCATATACATTAGTGGGTAGATCTGTCTCTCGTCTTTTGTCCGGTAGCTATTATAGGGATGTGTTTGTTTTACATATTTATATCGTATGGTATATATATAATATATATGTAATAGTTAGTATTACGTATATACTATTAATATACGAGTACATATATATATTATTATCGAGATAATAGCAATAGGATAATTATATATATACTATTATTATATATATGATAATAGTTTTATAAATATTAGCTATTATATTTTTTTCTTTTTTTTTTGTTTTGTTTTAATATTATAATAATTATTATTATATTATATATATCTTATATATAATACATCATATAATGTCTTTGATAGACACTATGTTATTTTATATAGTATTAAATTAATATATCTTATAGCTCGTCGTAAGGTATTATACAGTGTGGTAATTGATTAGAGGAGTATATATAATAACCTAATAACGAAATACTAGTATACTAATAGCGTATACGAAAGGGGCTCTACGTCAACACTGTAGTATTGTATGGTATGTGTATGGGAAAATGAAGCTGATGTTTGTTGCATGGAAAGGAGGTGTGTGTAGTAGTAGTGTTGGTGTGGTGGTGTGTGTGTGTGTGTGTGTGTGTATGTAGTGTATAGTATTGATATGATATTATAATATCTTATATATTATAATTTATATATATATTATACATATATATATATGTATATATGTAATGTATATTGTATACACACACACACACACACACCACACACTACACACATCATACATTATATATATATATATATATATATATATTATATATATATATTATATATATATATATAATATATATATATAATAATATATATATATATTATATATATATATATATATTATATATTACTATATATATATATATATATATGCATGTATGTATTGTATGTGTGTATGCCTTACATATTCTAACACTGAAACGCATAGATAATAGATCCTGTCCATCACCTTCTTACTTCATACCCAGGCTGTCAATTGCCAAGACGGATTCCTCCGTTTCCCTCCCACTCAAGTCACCCCCTCTTTCAGGCCCGAGTTCCTCCCTGGAAGACAGTCGGCAGCAGACCCGACCTCCCCGCCCGTCCCGCTCCGCCCCGCCTAGCTTTCCAACGAGTCGAAGGGCCCGGTCCCTGCCTCCCCCAAAACCAGCGCCCGGTCACCAAGCCGGTCTCCCCGCCGCCCATGCCACTTCCTCGACGAGTCTCGCCCACCCAGCTCTCGTGATTCTGCTGCCTGAGCTGCTGCCTCCGCCCTTTCCAGTCCCTATCCCTGCGTTTCACTTTGTCCCAGTTCCACGCCCTGCCCTAACCTCCGTCGAGGAAGCGCCCTACTTCTCTAACCCGGCGCAGGGCGATGTTGTGACTCGGCAGGATAAGAATGCAGATAAACCGGGTTATTCCGCTTCAGGAGAAGGCGAGGGAGGGAATGACACGCTCAGTGGTTCTGCCGTTTCTTCTCCTTCACCTTCGTCAGCTTCTTCCCCCCTTCCTTCGCTTTCATCCGTCGAAACGCCCTTCAGTCCTTTACCTCTCTCACCTCTTCTCGTCCGTTCTTCTTCGTCCTCTTCCGCACCGAACTTGCCGTCCTCCTCGCCGGGTTTTCCTCCCGAAGATATAGAACCCAGAGTAAACCCGATTGCATTCCCCTCGCCGGACGACCCCAAACTCTTCGAATCCTTATCCAAAGACCGGATTATCTTCCCCTCGACCACCGAAAAGGCCATCAGTTTCCCCTCTCGGAACTCCCCACAACCTCCCTCCGTTACACCCTCACCCCCCTTCACTAACGCTACTGTGGTTCCGACAGTGGCCGTCGTGTCAGAAAATAACACGGACATCCGAGTGAGCATCATCGCCCCCCACCGACCCTGCACGAGGCTGTGCCAGTATCCCGCGGGGGCCGGGGTCTGCCTCACGGACTTCACCTGCATCAGAAATATCAACTTTCTGCGCATTCGCCCGCAGGCGGTGAAGAACGAGTGACTTTTTGTAAACCTGTCGTTTTACCTTCTGTGATTACTTATAGTTGTCTATGTGAATCATGTATCAGGGATTTATTTATTATACAGTAATCTGTTATTTTCAGTTATTCTGTTGATTTTTACGATCATTTTTAAAAGTTTCTGCCGCACTTGTTGTTTTTGTTTCCTTCATTCACACGAATATACATTCATGCATATATATATATATATATATATATATATATATATATATATATATATATATATATATATATAACATAATATATATAAGCCTCCCCCTGCCAGTGCATAGCCTCTCCATCATCGAGACTCCCTGCAGTGCCTCCTCGTGGCCGCCCATGGAAACTGGGTACCTTGCGGTTCCAGGCTAAACTGAGGGGATCTCGGAGCAGCAGGAGGCCCCAGAGGTTCAGGGCCATGGCCCACCGGCATGTGGACACGCCCTGGCCCTGTACCAACTCCTGCCCCCTAGCCCCCTGGGGTTAATGGGAGGCTCGGGAGGTGGGCCTTGCCAGTCCTCCTCCCCCCAGATATAAAACCAATCGGCAGTGCCACAATTAAATGGAAAGGCTGGGAGGAGGGGAAAAGCCCCTCCCACCCAGAAAGTGAGGCGGACTGTGGGCCCTGCTGGGAGGGCGACTGCTGGAGCGCAGGCTGGGAACGGGAACTACCCGTCTCGCCTGCACTCTGGTGGCCGCCAGCCCAGAGTGAAGCTTGTGGGGGAAAGCCCTCGGGAACCCCACAGGTGGATGATGGGGCACGCAGCCCGCCACCCCCTTTTATATGGGGCAGCGTCGGTGGGGTGGCAGAGGTGCATCCACCCGGAGCGACTGCCAGAGGCTGAACCTCAGGCGGGAAGTTAGGGTGGGGGCTTGGAACGTCCGTTCATTACGTCAGGATGATCGGTTGCCTCTACTGTCGAGGGAACTGGGGAGGCTGAGAGTTGAGGTGGCTGCTCTCTCGGAGGTGAGGAGGCCTGGCAGCGGCATGACCTGTGTAGGTGGCTACACCTATTATTGGTCGGGCCGCAGCGATGGCCACCATCTCCAGGGAATAGCCATTGCCATCTCCAGCAGACTCCAGACCTCGGTAGTAGAGGTTACTCCTGTTGATGAGCATATAATGGTATTGAGATTGAAGCTATCTTTTGGCTTCATGTCTCTTATTGCTGTGTACGCTCCTACCGATGTTTGTAAACTTGACGTGAAAGAGATGTTCTACTCCAAACTTACATCTGTGGTAGACAGATGTCCCCGACGAGATATTTGCATTGTTCTGGGCGACTTCAATGCGGTATCGGGCTGTGATCGAGCTGGCTATGAGATGTCTGTCGGTCCCCATGGTTCAGGAGCTGATGCCGGTAGCGAGAATAGCCTCCTTTTCCGAGACTTTGCTAGGTCCCAGAAATTGAGGATTTCTGGCTCCTGGTACCAGCGCCCAGACCCACATCGCTGGACATGGTACAGTGAGTGATGCGGGTAACGCAGCCAAGGAGATCGACCACATACTTGTTAGCACTCGGAGGATCCTTCAGAATTGCAGGGTGTACAGGAATGCTGAGTTCTGTGGTACTGACCATAGATTGGTTGTGGCTACCCTCCGGGTCCACTTCAAAACCCCCCAGCGGTCAAATGATCACCCTAGGTGTTTTCATTTGGACAGGCTGAGGAGGGGGAGTGTGCCCGCGGGTTTGCTGAGGCAATCTCTGATCGTTTCGCAGTGCTTGGCAGTCTGACAGACCCTGTTCTTCTGTGGGATACCTTTAAACGTGAAACGCTTGATGCAGCTCAAGATACGATTGGTGTACGCCCGAGAGCAGTACAGAATTCCATCTCGCAGGAGACACTGGAAGCCACAGATGCATGTCGTGCGGCTCGTCTGACAGGGGATCGGGAATTGCACCGTCCTCTTGTGCGCAGAACTCGGTCCCTGTTAAGAAGGGACAAGGAACAGTTTATTAGGAGTCTTGCAGAGGAGGTAGAAGGCCATTTCTTAGTAAATGACCTTCGTCCTGCATACCAAGCCCTGAGAAAGCTGAACTCCAAGCCCTCTTCACAGGTGACAGCAGTTCGCTCAGTAAGTGGTCAGATCGTTTCAGATCCTGTTGCGGTGCGGGGAACATTGGGCTGAGTATTTTGAGCAGCTGTACCAGGTTGACCCACCAACAGTTAACTTGGATGCGGGTAGTGTCGAGATCCCGCTGCCGGATCCACCTATCAGTGAGGACCCTCCCTCCCTAACTGAAGTTAGGGGGGCAATTTCCAAGCTGAAGTGGTAAAGCAGCTGGTATCTGCGGCATACCAGCTGAACT
>NW_020869897.1:768629-773629 GCF_003789085.1 Penaeus vannamei
TTCCGTGACTGGCGAAGTATTGCGCCGCGAGGAAATACAGGAGCGAGATCACGCCACGTCCAAGGAGAGCAGGCAGGCTGTGTACGAGCCCGTCGAGCCTGCCCCTAAAACGGGTAAGGAAAGTGCTACGTCATGGCTTATATGCCATTGTGTTGATTTTGAATAGGGAAGATGATGGGGAGATTTTCCGTATGAGTGTGCATATCTTTGTTACCTCTGTAATGAACCATAGCAGCGCAAAAGTACCTGACACAAATTAAGTTTATTTGGGAGATAACTATAATAGTTATATTTCTATCAATAATTGTAAACTGTTTTAACATACATAACATTATATTCATTGTCTCTTTATACTCAGGACTCCCCACTCGCTCTCGTGTGAGGCGTGACGACCTTACACCTGCAGCAGCCGGCACACCGGTCTCCTCTGCACGACCTCAACAGGGAGTCCTTACCTGGTTGTATCAAGTCCCTGGTTATCAGTACAGTCCACCTCCTTCTAGAGTCCTTCTCCCGAGCGTCCTGATACCCGTCCCTTATATCTCTGTTAGTGGGAGCAGTGATATCAAGATAGGGACTCCTTATATTCCTCCTCCAGGATATTCTATATTGGTTCAGGATCATTTCGGGCGTCCGGCATTACAGCCCTACCCGGACTTCCCTCAGGGGCATCGCCAATTCCATCACTTGGAAGTCATGTGCAAGAGTGAAGAGGAGTTAGAAGCCAGAGCACCGGGTACAGGGAGTCCTAGCATCTCGCCTTCCCCTTCCTCCTCCTCTCCTCCTGTTCTTCCCGTTCCATCAGCCTCCCCAGTATCTTTAAGGATTCCACCATCTCCTTTTCGATCAGCTTTGTCTCCCTCGGTTCCAGCATCGTCTTCGGTTTCTCCTTTATTATTTTCCCCTCCTCCGTCACCCGATTCTCCTTCGTTCGTTTCCCCTCCTTCCTCTTCTCCTCCTTCATCCGACTCCGCTTCATCTTTCTCTCCTCTTTCCTCTTTCTCGTCATCTCTTCCCACTTCTTTAATAAACTCTTCTTCTTCTTCTTCTTCTTCTTCCTCCTCCTCCTCCTCCTCTCTCTCCCATCCGACACAAGATGACGAAGACCGCCTTATCTTCCCGACCGAAGGATTCGCGTCCCCCGACAACATCATCTTCCCTTCCAACACTGACCGACCTATCATTTTCCCGACTCGTTCTCCGCCCGTCGCTCCCCAGCCCTCAGCCGCCCCTTCTGTCCCCGCCAGTAACATCACCGTAGCTGCGAACGAGACAGGGAGCCGAGTGAGCATCGTTGCCCCGACCCGACCCTGCACGCGGGTGTGCGAGTACCCCGCGGCCGAGGGCGTGTGCTTACGTGACCACTCCTGCCTCGAGAGACTCACCGCTCTTCGGATTGGAAACTCGACTCAACGAAGCACAGAGAAGCCATAACGAACGCTTGCTTGTGACTGGCAATTCGACGCAAGAAAAACGCAGGATTTCGGGCTCGGTTCGTGTCTTGCGCCGCTTCTAACAGGCAGTGGTGGCGTTTGCGGTTTATTGAAAAAAGGAAAAGAAAATCCGTTAGAGTTTTTTTTACCTGATTTCATGGCTAGAATTTTATCTCATATGTTGCTTTAAATAACATTTTCCTCTCTCTGTCAATCTCTCATAGTTGTACGTCTGTTTGTCTTTAGGTTAGAACGGAATATGAACATGTTTTGTGATGGATTTGTATTAAAAAAAAGTCGGCTATGGGATTAACACCAGGTAGTCTACTGAAAATAACCACAATATGAAAGAGAGAAAAAAAACATAAACTTCCTGAAATATAACCATAATTGAGATCGTTGTGGACAGATAAAGTCATTGTGGACAGATGAGGCAATAGACAACCACAGAATGAGAAAAAGAGGATGCCTAACACCTGTCGTTTCTTCCCTTGCGTGTGGGTATTACTTTTGGAAGAGAGGCGAAGAAACTGCAAAAACAGAGGCGAGGAAAGGTGGGCAGGCGGTGAATGCGCGAAAACTCTTAAACAATAAAAGGTTTCATAAGAAAGTGACATTGGCATATGACGATATTAAGAACGATAAAGTGACAGAAATGCGTGGCTTGGGAAATGCAGGAAATGTCAATTGGTGATCACAAGAAGAAAGAGTATTTTTAGGAGACTATTATCTATGAAAATTAGATGAGAGTATCGATAGTAATAGCAAATGTCATAACTAGTAGACAGCATATCAGATGAAGAGTGAGTATTCATAAACAAATGCAGAGAGAACAGACGTCTCTGATCAGACTGAATATATATGCTTTATAATGAACAAATAAGATATTGCAAAGGCACATTTTTTTTTTCTTACATCAAGAACATTGGTGTATGATGTCGTACAGGAACTGGTTATGTTCCTTCATCTTTTAGGTGTAAATTCGTGTCTCAATAAACTTGCTATACCAAACTAAATCTTTCTCTTTCCGTTTCTCTGCCTCTCTCACTTTCTCTCCTGCTTCCCCTCTCCTTTCTCTCTTTATTTCTAACTGTCATTATATGAACCTTATGATTTTGATCTACATAAAGAGAACTGATAGTTGTAAAAATAGTGGATATCATCATTAATAACGTTAGTATTAACGACAAGCTATCGCAATTACAATATTAGTGTTATTAATATAACTGTAATCAGAATGACGATAATAATAATAATACCTGCAAAGATGTTGATAACAGTATTCATTAAGTGCCTGACCCCATGAGCTGGCATAATCGGCGGGCATCAGCGAAGGTTAGGTCACACTCGAGAAAATAACAGGAAAATTTTCTTTTCTTTCTATCCGCACTCATATTTCCCTTTACACGCACACACACGCACACACACACACACACACACACACACACACACACACACACATACATATATATCCTTATCTCTATCTCTCTTCGTCTCTGCCTCTGTCTGTCTGTCTCCGCTGCTTCCCCGGAGAGCGGTATGGTGGCCATGCATACATACCGCGGGACAAGAGGCGTCTCGAGGGGCACAGTGCGAACGGCCCCTCGATTCCACGGGATGAAAACGTGGGACGGGATACCGGCTCAGCAAGGGACCGTGGCCTTGGATTGTAGTTTGATAGGAAAGACCGAATGTAGTTTTATTAATGTGAATATTTCCATGGTAGATGTCTGCTCATGACAGGCATCTTCATCCTTTTCAGCGCCCTGCTCTTGTAGGCGAGGTTTTCATTTCAAAATTCCTTATTGGCCCTAATGTTGTCGATGAGGGAATAAGCTGTTTTGCGCCGGTGGTGAAATGTTTCTGTTCTTTCGCTAACTGCATTCCATGTTGAAATCAATAAATAAACATTACGATAACTATACAGTTTCATGCAAAACATATTAGAGAAAGCATGTATAACTGTTCATTCAAACACCATTTTGGGAACCTACGAAGTAACTGGTAATTCATATTTCACAGTTTGTGTTTTGACTAGAGGCAGGGCAGCACCAGGTCAGGCAGACACACCCGGAGGTCAGAGGTAAATCAAGTGGTCATAGCTAAGGCCAATACAAGGGTAGCTTACTTCGGCCCTCTAAGCAGCTTAGTCATGGTTCGGCAATCAAGCTCTCCTCAATATCTTTCGTCTCACAGCGGGTGAAACTTTGTTCGGGAAACCTTATTCGCACAGGCACACGTTGGGTGAAATAACACAAACCCTTCGCAGTGATTATAACAATATAAATGATACTGATAATAACAGTAATTTTGATGATGATCATGATTATTAAACTGGAAGAAAAACCCACAATGAACTAATGAACAATGAGACACTTATTTCCGTAAACCCAGTTTGTGCATTGTGGGGGTTTCTACCAGTATCAACAGAGCAGCGTTTTTCCATTCAATTATTAACTTGGTGGTAATGATTGTGTAAATTCACAAGAAAATAAGGGTAATGGTAATGGTAATAATGAAAATAATGATAATGACAATAATAATGATGATAATAATGATAATGAAAATAATAATGATAATTTTGATATCATTGATAATAAAAGGTCATGATAATAATAATAGCAATAATACTGATACTGATGATGAGGATTATGATGACAAGAATAATAGTAGTAACAATAATGATAATAACAATATTAACAATCAATAATAGTGACAACAATAATAACGACAATAATATTAATGATGATAATGGTAATAATAATAAAATGTAATGATGGTGAGGAGAATGTGGGGATAAAGAATAATGGTATTGGTGATGAGAAAAACAACCATGATAATAAAAGTAATTATTATTATTATTATTATTACAACAATAATAACGAAAATATAAATAATATTAACAACAATAATAATGATAATAGTGGTACTGGTATTGATAATGATAATAATAGTATTAATAATAATGGTAATGATAACAATTATGACAATGATAACAATAGCAACAGTTACAATAATAATGATATTGATAACCCTCTTGTCTCGTGCAGTTGTACACATTCTTCATAAACGGCCTCCAATCGACACATTTGGCAAGAATACATGCCATGCCTTCAGTTATATAAATTTATTTATTGTCTTTACACATAGATGGCTCAACATTATCCTTGGTCACCAAGGTCAGTTATTAGTCTTACTTATCCCGCCTGTTTACCATTTTCCTTGGTTTATCGAACGCTTCGCTTTTATATTATTATTATTATTTTAATGTGATTAATAATTTGAAAACATTTTGTTAATCATAATATCAGTAAGAATAACAGTATCATTATGAATAATGATTAGTTGGAAAAAAAAAAAAAAAACATTTTCCCGCCATTTCAAGGAATGGGATAAGTCAGGCGTGATTAGGGACTCCCTGGAGGCGCCATCTGTATGTGACAAAATTCACTGAAAGGTCCAGGGGACCGGGTATAAATCTGGGGCGGTCGGGTTAAGGTTTAAGCTAAACCACTTTCAATTGCCATTTTCGAATTTCTTCTATCCCGTGTCTTTCTCTTCCACATT
>NW_020869897.1:781129-786129 GCF_003789085.1 Penaeus vannamei
TCAAGGCAGTCTCGACTGACGAGAGGAGACGCGAATAGATGATGAGTTACGGAACGATGTTACCGCCATGTATGACAGATTTAGCAATATAATGACGGGGTTGTACGATAGAGTAGTAAAAAGGGGGTTATGCTTGGAGAGGATCAAGCAGGTGGTATATAGAGAAATAGAAGAAGAAAAGCAGAGGGGTAGGGAGATGCACTGAGTAGGGGAGTGTCTCACAGCTTGGGATATCGAAACTTATAGAAGAGATTGGGGAGTAGAGATTCTTGGGTTTTTTCACTTGTATTCCTCATAATGGGGTAAGGCGCTGACACTGAGTTGGGAGGGAGAGAGAGAGAAGATATGTTAAAAGATGTATTGAGTATGAAGTAATTTGGTGGAGGAGACAGAATGAATGTAAAGCAGAGAGAGAAGCAGAAGAGAGAGAGAGAGAGAGACGAGAAGGGGAGGAAGAACGAGGTATGAATGATAAGCAAGAAGAGAGGAGCAGGGTATTGGGGACCTTGAGGAAAGAAGTCAGAGACCGGACGGGTGATGTCAAGGGGGGAGTAAGGGGGAGATGAAGGAAGAAAGAAGAAAAGAGAAGAAAAAGAAAGAGAAAAAAAGAGAAAGAGAGAAAGAAAGAGGAGTGAGGAGTTATATTATGCTTACCGCACGTAGGGGTGAGGATACGCTAGGGGAGATGAAGGGCAATGAAACTCGCCAATCGTAACGCACGATGAAGACGAGACTGAATGTAGCACGTCAGTGAAAGGGGAGATGGGGAAGACCAGCAATCCAAGAAGACGACAGAGGAGACAGACCTGAGAAATGCGGAGTAGGGACTGGGAGGAGAACAGCAGTGCTGGTGCAGACAGATCGGGAGTAGGAGGGGAACGAGTGACAGAGGACGAAAGAGAGAAAAACTCCGGAGGACAGGAGATGGAGAGGGAGAGGAGACAGAGAAGGGGATGGATGTATCGAGGAGCTGCATTAGCAAGATGCAAGCAGCAACAATCGCACGGCGCGATTGTAGGGCGGTTCTGTGTGATCCTGCTGACGAGAGGGAGCAAGGAGAGAAGATTTCGGGCACGCAGCAAGGAAGCAAACGAGAGACTCGCGAGGCCGGGATGATGGCGTAGAGAGGAGACGACATCACATCACGTAGCGAATTGTTAATAGGAGGTGTTTTCACGAGAGTTGTTAGCGCGACGATTGATCGGACGCATGTAATAACTGGGCCACGGTGGACGGAGGAGAGACAGATATGTGATCTCGGTTTGCCTGTTGTGCCGAGTGAACAAAGGGAAGAAGGAGAGGATGAATCAAAACGGTTTCATGAGATCGGTTGTAGCGGGGTGTTTAAGCTCCGGACTCTAAAAAGATATAATGGAGCGTAATTCTCGTGTTGTGAGCGCCTAAATAAGGAATACTAAGCTAATTCTTCATCAACATGGAAAATGTACAGAGTCTCTTGTTGTTCGTAACCGTACTCGAGTAGGGATTGTGTGTAACTGATGAGTCAGCGAGCGCCTACTTAGGGGGGCCGGGATGAAAAGTGTAGGGTCTGGGTAGATCAGCAGTAGAGACCTAGAGAATGACTGAGAGAAGAAGAAGATCGAGTATTACCTGAAGGAGGAGGCGATCATCACTGGGATAAGACGGTGATTATGGGCGAACTGAGGGATAACAGAACGAATGAGGAGGGGGACACAAGAGGACAAGACCGAAGAAGAAAAAGGCAAGGTCGAACAAAACGTGCTAGAGCAAGCGGGGGTAGGGATTGGAGAGGGGATATCAGGGTGAGAGAGGCACAGGTTGAGATAAGGGTGAGTGGGGAGCTGGCAGAGTCAGATAAAGGTGGCGATAAATGGGACGATGGGCAATTCCTTGGAAAGGAGAAAGAAGGGGCAGTTGGCGTTATAGATTGGGCGAACGAGATATTTAAACGAAGACTGAAGGAGACGGGACAGGCGGGGAAGATGAAGTGGATGGCGGACTTCTAGCCTGGTGGACTAGATTGGTTCGTATCCGCAAGAAGGAAACGAGTAGTGTAGAGGTGAGAACAAGATGAGAATGCTGAGGGTCGATGAGAGGCCTTATGTGTGCCGTAAAAACGACATGTGGAGGCTTTCCTTTAGTGTGTGATAGAGAAGAATAGATTTTGGGCCGATGAGAAACTATTCTTTAATGTATAACGAGGGGCAAGTTTAGTTTTGAAATTCTAAAGGTAAGAGATAACTTCTTTGTAACAATGCTATTGTTATCTATCGAATTTACAGGGAAGGTGAGAGGGCCATTCGTGCCGGTATCTGCCGGCCCGGCGACCATGACGTGGGGAGGGAGAGAAACAGGGCATGGCATTCGCGGAATCTATGTGTAGATATCCCTCGTTAGAGATGTATCCTCTGTGGCAGCACCGGGATGAAGCAACGCCTGTTACCTGCAAGAGGTATACAGGACGGACGCAATGTAGGGATCCCAGAGATTACTTTGTACAGTGCGGGGAGGAGAAGACCTGGTGGAGGCCAGATAGTACATGGAATAGATACGACTGGGTACTAGAGAGAGATCAACGAGATGCGCGTTGGTGCCTCTGGGCTCGCTCGGCGACGGAGTCTTTGCTCACCGCAAGCAAACGATTCGACGCGGTCACGCCGACGAGACGAGGGTAACGGAAATTTCCCGCCACTGCACAGCACGAAGGCACGCAGAGTCGGCGGTGACGGGGGATCGGAGAGTGCGATCGAAGAGGCTCAAGCGGGGAAAAGGAGAGAAGACGCAGCCATATATCTTCCTAGAATTCCCGGGAGAGGCTGAAGCGCGGAGAGGGAGAGCAGCAGCAGGAGAGAAGCAGGGGAAAGATCTAAGACGATGACGCGGGGGGGTCACGGAGAGGGACATTCTGGTCTACGAAGACTCACAGATGGGGGCTCTCGGTTCCTTCGCCTCCCCCTCCTTTCCCGGCGCATCCAGGGATCCCGACTATCTGCCTAGCACTGGCCGTCAAGAATAGCAGAGAAGGCCTCGAAATGGCCTTTAAACCTTCGCGCATCAGCCCGGACTCGCCTTAAGTCGCAAGGTGCCGGGTATTTTCGACCTGTCCAGAGAGACTAGTCTTCCCTTCGGCCCGTATGATTACAGCCACTTGTGCCCAGTCCATCACACCTTCTCCCTTTTCACCTGTGCCCAGTCAACCATCTTCTCCCTTTTCACCTGTGCCCAGTCCACCATCTTCTCCCTTTTCACACTACTGTGCCCAGTCAACCTTTCTCCACCATTATTGCACCTGGTGAGCGCAGTCCTCGAGCACCAGTTCTCCCTTTTCACCTGTGCCAGAGTAGCCTCACCTGTGCCCAGTCCTCCACAGTAGTCGGAGAGAGAGCCTTATCCGACCAGTGGTGGCCGCAGAACGCCACCAGTTCTCAGCAGACTAGTTGTTACCTGGTGGACGACCGATCCTCGCACACTGATGTTGTGCGACCTGCTTTTACACGACTGAGGTAGAACGAGTGCCACGATCTTCTCCTGGTGCAATAGACTGTGGGCGACGAGAGTGGGTCCTACCACCCTCTCCCTTTTTCACACTGTTGCCTAGTCCACCACGACGAGAGGAGAAGTGGGCTCCTTTTTCACCTGTGCCCAGTCCACCGGGCCTCCATTGATGTCACAACTGTGGCGCGAATCGCAACCCGTTCCTTCGCCTTTTCAACACTGTGTGCCCAGGTCCTCCACCCTTCTCCCTTTTCCCTGTGTCCTGAGGTCCACCGAGAGGAACACGCCACATCTTCATGCCCTTTTAGCATCTGGGTGGCCGCATGGTGGCTACCAGCAGCTCGCAGCGACGCACGTTTTGCAGACGTACTGTAAGCCGCAATCCAACGACCGAGGTGGCGGGGCACTCGCACTGAGTACGAACGACGGTGGTGCCACGTAGTCAAGACCTCTCAGCGTTTTTCAACCTGTGCCCAAGTCCACCACCTTTGTCCACTTTTTGTCACACACGCGTATGCTACGCACACATGCACACGACTCTGGCTCCTTTCATACCTGTCCCAAGTCGCAGAAGACGCAGCAGACACAGTAGAGATGAGACGGGGCGAGGCGATCATAGTAACGTACTGAGAAAAGCTGAGAGATAGCCACGGGTGTTGATGAAATCCCGGGACCCTGTGCCACCGAATCGACCGACCCCAATCAGGGACGAACAAACTGAGAGTGAGATCGCATCGCCGAAGAGCGTATTGTCTCAGCTTCAGCTTGTACAGATTCCAGAGACAGTAGTTATGTGGGAAGCTTACGACGATAGCAGATCGCCGTCCACCCTGATGATGCCCAGAGTCACCAGCGCCTACAGAGGAGAGAAGGAGAGAGAGGGAAGAGACGAAAGAGCAATTAATGCGAAATCAAGCGCCAGTTCACAGGATGCGCCTACGCTGAGAATTCCCTATTCAGAGGGAGATGACATGCCATAGAGGGTTCCCATCGTTGAATATATCACAAGACCTGAGGTTGCAACACCTAGGGTGACTCCAATAGGAGAGCGCCGTAGATGTATAGGCAATCGCACTGCCAAGGGCCCTCCCCTGCTACACGCATCACTGTTTCCCAACCGTCGCGCGCTTACGGTATCCGCCACACGAGGCGGAGATTAACTTTTCCGGCTCGTCCACACCTCCTCCTCCTCTTCCTCCCGCAACCCGTCTCCCCCCTCTCACGGCACTAGACCAGAGGCAACGTTCTCCCACCGCCCAACACGACGTCCGTGCCAGCGCCATGGACCTCCTCTCAAGCCACACCACCATCCCTTCCCACTGGGCAGGGCGGCTTGAATAAGAAAGCATTCGAAGGATGGAGCATCGGGCGAGAGACCGAACAGGGCCCTGCCAGCACGGAGAGACCGGGGCAATGTTTCGGGCGGACGAAAAACGTTTGCAAGCCGGGACTTTCGAGTGCGATGAGAAGGTCAATCGAGGTGCGGAGGGCGTCCAAAAAGTAGGGCGAATGCAAGCAAGAGA
>NW_020869897.1:799716-812216 GCF_003789085.1 Penaeus vannamei
GAATTGAGATTATTGAGAGAGAGAGAGAGAGAGAGAGGAGAGAAGGAGAGAGAGAGAAGAGAGAGGGAGAGAGAGGAGAGATGAGAGGAGAGAGAGAGGGTAGTAGTTAGAGAGAGAGAGAGAGAGAGAGAAGGAGAGAGAGAGAGATTGAAAAGGGAGATGAAGAGAGAGGAGAGAGAGAGGAGAGGGAGAGAGAGAGGGAGGAATGGAGGAAGAGGAGCGAGGAGGGAGAGAGAGAGAGAGAGGAGAGGAAGAAGAGGAGACGAGAGGAGACGAGAGCGAGAGAGAGAGAGAGAGAGTGGAGGAAGAGGGGAGAGGAGAGGAGGACGGGAGGCCGGAGAAAAGGAGAGATAGAGAAAGAGAGGCATAGAAGGAGAGGAGGGGGAAGACGATGAGAGAGAGAAGAGAGAGAGAGAAGGGGACGAGAGAGAAGTTTTGGAAAGAGAAGAGAGAAAGAAGAGGAGACGATGTTTGGAAGAGAGACGGGGTGAGGGGCGGAATAGAGAGGATGAGGAGGAGAAGAGAACGGGGAGGAAGAGGGCGGGGACGGCCGGCGGAAGAGAGGACACTAGAGGAGGGGGGCAGAGAGAGAGAAAGGCGTGGATGGAGCAGCAGAAGAGAGAGTAAAGGTGAAGAGAGGAGGGGAGATAGAGATGAGATGAAGAAGCAAGTAGAGAGAGAGAAAGAAGGACGAGAGAGGTGAAAATGCAAAGGGAAAAGGGATATAGAAGGAGAAGGAGAGAAGGAGAGAGAGAGAAGAGAAGAGGAGAGAGAGAAGGGGATGTAGAGGAGCGAGGAGTCGATGAGAATGAAAGGAAGGAGGGAGAGCAAGACAGAGAGATGTGAGAAGAGAGAGAGAAGAGGAGAGAGAGAGGAAATGAGGAGAGGAAGGAGGAAGGAGAGAAGACGAGAGAGAAAGAAGGGAGAAGAGGAATGTGGGGTTCAGGGAGAGGAGAGAGGAGATTGAGAGGAGAGGGGAGAGAGAGAGGAGAGGAGGAGGAGGGAAGGGGGGGAGGGGGGGAAAAAAGGAGAAGGAAGAGAGAAGAGGGAGGGAGAGAGAAAGGGACGTAGTAGAGGGATGTTCGGTGGGAAATGGAGATATGAGTAAAGTCCGAGGGAGGAAGAAAGACGAGAGGGGCATGGGGAGGAGAGAGAGTGAGAGAGAGGAGGACGAGGATGAGAGAGAAGGGAGAGAGAGAGAAGGAGACGGAGAGAGATGAGAGAAGAGACGGAGGAGAAGAGAGAGAGAGAGAGACCGAGAGAGATTGAAAGTTGAAGATTGAGAGATGATAGGGAATGGGTATGGCAAAGAGTGAGGGAAAGAGAAGCAGGGCGGGGGAAGAATGAGATAGAGGTAAGCGAAGAGAGAGAGAGACGGGGAGGAGAGGGAAGAGACGAGCAGAGAATGGGTATCTGCAGAGAAAAGAGAGAAGGAGAAGAGAGAGAGAAGAAGAGAGAGAGAGAGAGGAGAGAGAAGAGAAGAAAGCCGAGAAGAGAGGAGGGGAAACGAGGAGAGAGGCGAGGAGGGAAGGTGAGGGTGCCAGAGGATAGCGAGAGGGAAAGTGGAGGGTGTAAGAAGCGGAGAGGAAGGGCGCGGGAGAACCAAGACGGGGGAAGTAAGGCAGAGAGGTAGGGGAGACGACGGATAATAAAGGGATGAAAAGGTAAAAGGAAGACAAGGAGATAGGGAGATGGCGGAGGGGGAGAAGAGAAGGGAGAGAGAGGTGGACGGAAGGAGGGGTGGGCGGGAAATGATATGGAAGGGATAGATAAATAGGTAAAATAGAAGAGGAGAGAAGAGAGAGAGAGAGAGAAGAGAAAGAGAGAGAAGAAGGAGAGAGAGAGAGAGAGAGAGAGAGAGAGAGAGAGAGAGAGAGAAGAGAGAGAGAAGACGAGAGAGAGAGAGAGAGAGAGAGCAGAGAGAGAAGAGAGAGAGAGAGAGAGAGAGAGACGCCAGACCCCCCTCATTCAGTAGCACTGACATACGCTAGCCAGACATTCAGCACAATAGTGTCTGGTATACTGGCTGTCGTGGTGTATGTGCGTGTGTGTTTCTCTCTGTGTGCGTATTTGTGTGTGGCCGGTGTCTTTTTTGTTAATCATGTCTCTGTAGATTTTCATTGTTGTTTATTATTATTATTATTATGATTATTTGCCAAGTACACACACATCGTACAGATAATTTTGTTTTTCTTTTTTGAAGTCGAAATCAAAAAGTGTTGCTACCTAATTTCTTTTTATTTCACTTCTCCCGCTCTCCTTGCTCCTGCTTCTGCTACTCCCAACCGACTCCCCCTTCTGCTTAAGCAAGTCATTTGGTGGGCAGTTAATGGCTGTTAAGACAGAACAGCCTGCGATCTGCGCCTCCATATATGGCGTAAGAACAAGTGTTACAGAATCTATCTTGTGTGTTATCAGGTGCCTGGGGGAAGGACCATTGCTTACATAGCGCATGTGCACGACAGCTACCTCCCCCCCCCTCCCCTCTACCTTCCCTCTCTCACCCCCTTCACTTGCCTTCCTTGCCCACTCTTCCCTCACCATCTCCCCTTTTTCGTTCTCCCCCCCCCCCTCCCACCTTCGTATCTCCCACGCTCTTGCTCCCTGTTCGTCATTTAGCCCTCATTTCTCAACCCCCCCTCTTTCCTACCCCCCCCCCCTTTCTCTCAGCCCCTAAGAATTCCCCACGCCATCTAACCTCCCTCCCCCCTTCCTATCCCTATTCCCGGCTACAACCCGCTCCTCCCCACCTCTCTGCCTTTCACTGGAAGCTGGCGACAACCATAACAACTCGCAGATACAGAAAGGCTGCGCTGTTTACTCTTTCGTTGTGTTCAAGAGACGGCAGAGATTTATTTATTATTTTTTCTTTTCTTTTTTTGCCCTCTGGGGTGACACTGATGTTGCGGACTTTTGATGTATGAGTTAGTATTTGTTGATGGAATACAATACTCACACGCGCGCGCGCGCAGACATAATATCAAATCTTTCATATCTAATTTTAGGAACTGTTGTTACTAAGTATTTCTTCTTATGACAGCTCCGAATCGATTTAGCCATTCCACTTGGCATTAATTCATGCATAAAAAATGAAAATAAGACAAACAAACACGCACAAGTAAAGACAGAATCGGAGACGCTAAAGCCGTAAAAATCGGGAATCGCCCCAACCACATTATATCGGGCGAAGGACCTGCCGACACAATACCCCCATCGCCCCAACCGTCTCCCGCCCATTATATCGGGCGAAGGAGCCAGTTGTAATGTGTCACAACACCCGATCATACGAGGGAATGAGAAGCATTTTCACAATTACTAGCCTGCTTTTGATATCAGCGGTGTACACTCACAAAACACTTACCTGTAGGGCCTAATTATCTGTAGATGGGTCATGTTTTTGTCAGGTGGGAGATAATAGACAGGTATTTTATGTGTTATTAGGTAAGGGCGCATGCGCAGACTCTCCTATCAGTGGGCTCATTAGCTCAAGGGATGGGACTATTTTTACCTTTTTTTTCTTTTTTCTACTTTTTTATCCTACTTTATCCAAAACGGGTTCTCATGGCTGTTCCCAGGTGCTTTGGCTCATTGTCTGTGTCTCCGTCTCGGCGATCTGACAAGTCCTTCAAAACAATATGGTTTATCTGTTGGTCGATTTCTTCAGCTATCTCGGGGACTTTTGTTGTTGTTGTGGGCGCTGTTGCTGCTGCCGTCGTGGTTAGGGGCAGCGCTGTTGGGATTAATAACGGTATTTTTGTTATGTTACCGCCGTCTCTTTTTTCCTCCTCCTCCTCCTTTCTTACTCCACTATCTCCTTCTCCTGTTCTTACTCCACTATCTCCTCCTCCTGTTCCTCCTCCTCTCCTGCTTCTTTTCCTCTTCTTCTTCTTTCCTCCTTCTTCTTCTCTTCTCTCTCTTCTTCTTCTTCTTCTTCTTCTTCTTCTTCTTCTTCTTCTTCTTCTTCTTCTTCTTCTTTCTTTTTCTTTTTCTTTTTCTTTTTCTTTTTCTTTTCATTTTTCTTTTTCTTCTTTTTCTTTTTCTTTTTCTTTTTCTTCTTCATCTTCTTCTTCTTCTTCATATCATCATCATCATCTCTCCATCATCATTAACACCATTGTCCCCACCTCCACCTCCACCACCTCTGCCTCCATCTCCACCGCCGGCATCATCATCATTAATGCTCTCCCTTCATTATCATGCTAATTACTATTAGTGGGCATTGTCTCCGTTTCCGTTAGTGAGAAGATAACCCAAGGATTTTTTTAAAGGATTTTTTGGTCAGTGACAATCCTAGCAACGAAATGATACGTGATTCCTGTTTTTGTTTTGTTTTTAATTGTGTTTGCTGCGGCGTGGTTGTTGTTATTGATGTCGAAATGGGGATTATTTTCTTTATTGTCAAAAATGATTACCTTCAGCATTATAATCATCGACTATTATTTTTATGATCTTTCTGATAATATCATTATGGTAAGATATTTATGTTACTTTTTAAAACATGAGTGAAAGATAGATAAGTAGATATAGATACTGATATATGTATATAGAGAAATAACATTACAGTATATATATATACTACAGGAATAACTAATCCATAATTCCACAAGTATAATAAATGTATTAAGCATCTAAATGATTTCAATCCTTGTCTGTGCATTAATCATTGTGCTAAACTCGATTTGATGTACAGTCTTAGTGCAGAAGATGAAAAATAACACAAGAACAAGAGAACATTTGCAATATTCAGTTTCACAGGCTGTATTCGTTACGAAATAATGAGGATCTATTGATAAACATGATGATGATGATGGTGGTTATACTAATACTGATACGTATTATGGTAATGGTATTGATAATAAAGATCATACGGATACTGATGATGATAGGAATGGTAATGATAATACCAGTAATAATAATGATACGAATGGTAATACTAGTCATATAAAAGTAAGGATAATGTTGATAATGATAATGTTAGTAATAAAAAAGTAGTAATATGGATGATAACGATGATAGTATTAGCAAAAGACAATCATAGGAATAATGATAATATTAGTCATGATAATAACAAGCTGGTAGTAATTTCTGTCTTCATCTTACTCCCCTTCTCCCGGCGCCCTTCTTCTCTTCTCTCCTCTCTCTCTCTCTCTCTCTCTCTCTCTCTCTCTCTCTCTCTCTCTCTCTCTCTCTCTCTCTCCTCTCTTCTCTCTCTCTCTCTCTCTCTCTCTCTCTCTCTCTCTCTCTCTCTCTCTCTCTCTCTCTCTCTCTCTCTCTCTCTCTTCTCCCTAAGGAAATCCTCCCGGGATGTCAAATAAGATGGTCAATCCGAAGCCTCCAAGAACAGACCCTAATTTCTCGGAAGAAGCGTCTGCTCGAGGCTAAGACAGGTGTGCATATTTACCTGTCCTGTTATCCACAGGTGCTGCGTGCGTTAACATCGAAATCACATTTACTGTATTTTCATTGGATTAATCTGATCGGTGTGATGATTGCATGCTTTTTTTTGTTGTGCTGGGGAGAGGAAGAGGGGAAGGGGGGGGAGAAAAACACAAAAAAAGGAAAAAAAATCGCTTGATATTTAGCCATCAACGAACCGGTCCAGTGGCTTTGTCTCCTAATTATATAAAGTTTTGATGAAGTACATAAGATCCACCTGGCAGGAGGTATGTCATTTTTAGAGTACAGGAAATTATATCCTCGCACTCATATTTATTTTGAGTTTCCAAGCATTATCATTTTTTATTATTCATTGACCGATTCTCTCCATCAATCATTCACTTAATCATTACTTATTTATGTACCTGTGTTTTTTTTTTTAATTCGTTTTATTTTAGTTTTTTTTATGCGAAACCATATGTCGCGATCCATAATGGTAACTAGAAGCAATTTGCTTTCAAACTACTCAATAGATACATCCATTTCTTTCGCACGAAACGACACGAAATCGCCTTCAAGCCGAGCGGGCAGCGGCTCCATTCCTTTCCGTCCCGACTCTCTGGAATACAAATACACTCCTTTATTTGACTCACTAACAACGGCGGCGGCAGCAGGAACCTTCACCTAAGCGAAAAATCCCCTTATGATTCACGTAGCCTGCATATGAGTCACCTTTTAACACACGTTTACACTGTGTTTTGAGAGTTGCCATCTCAGCTAACAGTTTTATGGACTTTGCTCGTATAAGGAGAGGCTCCACACCCCTGGGTGCGGTGGCAGGATGCACTACTGCTCTCGCGAGCGTATCTCTGTCAGCTACACGAGCTTATGGCTTTGTCTGTCTGTAGCTGTGTCCGTTCGTGTGGTTGGGCTCTCGCAAGACACACCTCGCTACGGTTGTGCCTGTCTGTCTGTTCGTGTGGTTGAGATTTCGCAAGAAACGCCTCGCTATGGCTGTGTCTTCTGGCCATGGCTTTGTCAGTTAGTATGTCTGTTGGCCCACTACTTGAGCTCTCGCAAGACTGGCCTCACCATGTGTTTGTCTGGCTGTCTGTCTAACTGTGGCTTTGTCAGTTTGCCTGTCCGTATTTCTGTCCCTACTAGGTATGGTCCTAAGTGATGTAATAACTCCGATAACTTTGAGTTTGCTTTCTTTTTTTGTTTAGCAATATCGGTATACATTGTCCACTTCCTTTCTTTTTTTTCTTTTGGCTATCAAAAGCTTTCTTCCCCTATACATGAATTTTTTCCTAATTTCTATTTATTTACTTTTGGCTTCTCTTTTTTAGGCTATAGTTGTTTTTTTTTGTCTTATTTTCTAAATTCTATTTATTTACCACCGTCTTATCCCTTGTAATTCTTTCTTTTTAGCTATATTGTTTCCTATCTTTATTTATTTATTGGTCGTCTATTCTTTTACAAGGCAAGTATAGCATATTTCACTATATTTGTACATCTGTCTATGGTGTTTGTCGTCCATCTATCAATGTAGTTAGCGAGTTAGCTGGATATTTGTCTTCTGCATGTCAAGTTATCTGTCTGTCTGTCAGTAGATTTATCTCTACTTGTCTTCGTTCGTTCATGTATGAATGGTGTGTAATTTGTATGTATCTATCACTGCATCTACCTCGCTACCTGTTCATTTCTGTCTGTCTGTCTCTGTCTCTGTCTTTCTCTCTCTCTCTCTCTCTCTCTCTCTCTCTCTGTCTCTCTTCTCTCTCTCTCTCTTCTCTCTCTCTCTCTCTCTCTCCTCTCTCCTCTCTCTCTCTCTCTCTCTTTCTCTTTCTCTCTCCTCTCTCTCCTCTCTCTCTCATTTTGTCCTCTCTTCGCGCACCGCTTCCCCATCAGTCATTTCCACCCCAGAATAAACATATCCAACCTCAATCCTTCTATCCGCTCTTGAAGGAGACCCCCTAATCCCCCCCCCCCCCATCGAATTTAAGACGCCCCAGATGTGTGTATTAAAATCATTACTATGTATGTCCCGTGTCTTCGGTTTTTTAGTCCCTTTGCTAATGGATCTTTAATTGGCAAGACCCAATCACACAACACATTCCGCTGGTGTTGACTGGCTCAGTGTTGCCACAACCAGATGTCTGTGTTCGAGTAAGGTGCTGAAGGAAAGGGAGACTGATAAGGAGAGATCGAGAAAAAAAGTCTCGTTCTCTTCTTCCTCTTCATTTTCGTACTCTTCTTCCTATTTCTTCTTCTTCTCCTTCTTCTTTTTCTTCTTCTTTTAGTCAGTATGCTCTTTTTTCTTCTTTCCCATGATCCTGCTTCTTTTTCTTTTCTTCTTCTTCTTTTTCTTCTTCCTTTTCTTATTCTTCCATCTTCTCAACACCGTCGCGTCTCGCAACAACTTAATCACCGAATATCACTTGCATCCTTGATCGATTTTTTTTTCTTTCATCTTTTTTCTCTGCCCCTTTTTTCCTTCTCTCTTTTTTAGTAAGGTTAAGATTAAATATCATAAGAAAAAGGAACTGGGATTTAATCGCTCATTATTTTCCAATAAAAAGGTATATACCGATAGAATGCTACCAATTATGATAATGATATGATATTAATAAAGATTTCTCACCACAGCCTCCACCCCCCCCCAGGAAAAAAAATAGACAGAAAAATATAAGAATCCTTTCTAACTCAAACAACAAAATCCCACAAACACACAAAACCAAAATAAAACGAACGACTCACAAAGAACAGCGAGAGCGGACAAGACCTCACCGACAGACGAAACACTTCGAGCCAACGGACGCAAAGAAACGAAAAGTGCCGAGGCCTCCGTATCTCATTCATTGCTCCAGCTGAAGCCCCTATGAGTGGCGGGGGTGAGACGCGGAGGTAAACTATAGAGTGGGTTTCTCCCGCCCACACGCCGCTCAGAGGGGGGAGGGCGAGGCATCCTGAGGGGTGGGGGAGAGAGGGGGGGCGATTCGGATGAGGGAGGTAAGGGGAGGGGGGGGGAGGAGAAGGGGAAGAGGGAGGGAAGGAGAGGGGGGCGAATCGGAAGAGGGAGGAAAGGGGAGGAGGATGAGGGGGGTAAGAAGGGGGAAGGGAAGAGGAGGGAAGGGCCAGGATAATGGAAAAAGGGTAAGGGGGGAGAGGAAGGGAGGGGGGGAGGGGGGAGGGAGAGGAAAGGTGGGTAGGGCAGAAGGGGGGGGAGGAGGGGGATGGAAAGGGAGAAGAAGAGGGATAAGGGAAGAGGAGGGGAAAGGGTTAAGGGAGGAAGAAGCAGGGGTAAGGAGAGAGGGAAGGAATGGGAAGAAGGGAGAAGAGGAATTAGGAACAATGAGAAGGAGTTAGAGAGGAAGAAAAGAAGGGAGTGAAGGGAGGAATGAGAAGGAGGAGAAAGAGGGAAGAAGGATAAGCAAGAAAGGAGGAAGAAGAGTAGAAATATGGAGGAAGGAAAGAAAAAAAAGGATATAAGTGTATGAATTGAGAGGAAGACTGAGAAGAAGAAGGAAAACAAAAGAGGAAAACGTAGAAGAGGAAGAGGAGGGATGAGAGGAGGAAATGGGAGAGGGAAATGCAGATGAAAAGTGAGAAGGAATAAAGTAGAAGAATGAGGAAAAGAGAAGACAAAAAAAAAAGAAAAAAGAAATATTTTTTTTTACGGGAAAGAAAGAAAGAAAAAGAAAAAAGATAAATAAAAAATAAATTAAAAAAAAATAAAAAAAATACGAAAACGACGAAAAAAACTAGAATAACGTAAAGGAACATGAGGAGGGAAAAGAAAGAGAGAGAAAAGAACAGTAAGAAAAGAAACACAACAGATAGGAATAAGGAGAGAACAGGATGGCAGAACAGATATTCAGGGGATGAGGCACTGATACTGAAGGCCTGAAACCTGATAAAGGAAGGCTTAGTCACTGAATTTAGGGGCTTAGTGACTGATGTTAATGGTTCGTCGACTGATATCGGGGGCTAAAGGATTACTAATATATGCCATATGACTGATATTCCAATATCATGTACTTTATTTTCCTTTTTTGTCGATTTTTTTTTTTTTTTTTTTTTTTTTTTTTTGCGGGGGGAGGGGTCTCGTTCGCGGGATCCATATCTTGTTTCACTTTTTATAACTTTTCTCTCTCTCTCTCTCTCTCTCTCTCTCTCTCTCTCTCTCTCTCTCTCTCTCTCTCTCTCTCTCTCTCTCTCTCTCTCTCTCTCTCTCTTTCTCTCTTCTTCCATCTTCTTCTTGTACTTTTAATTTTCTTCCCTTTTCGAATTGATTTATTTTGTTTAGTTTACGCTTTCTTTTCATTATTCTCTCTTTTTCTCTCTCTTTTCTGCTTTCTTTGTCATCTTCTACATTTTTTCATAACCTTCTTTCTTGTGTGTTCTTTCTACATATTCTTTTGCCCAAGAAATCACACACAGCACACACACACACACACACACACACACACACACACACACACACACACACACACACACACACACACACACACACCACACACACACACACACACACACCACACACACACACACACACACACACACACCACACACACACACACACACACACACACACACACACCACACACACACACACACACACAGACACACACACATACGCACACACACAAAAGCTCAATATCCAATTATCACAAACTATTTGAACTCATCTATCAAGAACACATATAAATTATGTCTCTCATATGTAAGAAAAAAACATCATTATTTCCAAATCCAATTATCTTTCAGAGTAAAATATGTAGTTACACGTTTTCAAGACACAGAAGGAGTTATTAAAATGATAAAGAGAGTGATCGTAAGAGCGCGAAAAATAAAGATGATAATAATGATAAATGACGATGATAACATTAGGTAAGTGATAACAATGATAATTAAGTGGTAAAGAAATGAGGATAATAATGATGGTGATGAAGATGATAATACTAATGATGATGATAATAATGATAACGATAATGGTAACGGTCATAATAGTAATAATAAAAATAAGGATGGTGATAATGATAATGATGATAACAATAATAGTGATGATAGTAATATTGATAATAACAATAGCAATGATGATAATGATAATAATGATAATGATAATAACAAGGGAAGCATGAAAGACTTCGAAAAGTAAATTGAAAAAGGACGGTTAAACGAGTCTATATGGAGAGAGAGAGAGAGAGAGAGAGAGAGAGAGAGAGAGAGAGAGAGAGAGAGAGAGAGGAGAGAGAGAGAGAGAGAGAGAGAGAGAGAGAGAGAGAGAGAGAGAGGAGAGAGAGAGAGAGAGAGAGAGAAGAAAGAGAAAAAAAGGAAACTTACCATTCGACAGATCCAGTCTTCATCTGTTGGTATATATGCATTTATTTACTTATTTCTTATCTGTTTATTTACTATAGATCTGCTTACTCCTTCATTCATTCGTCCATCTATCCATCCATCCATCCATCCATCCACCCAACCCACCCACCCACCCCTCTATCCACTATCCACATACCCACCCACTCACCCATCTATCCACCCACTCACCCATCCATCCATTTTCACTTATTTTATGAGACTATTGCAACAAAAGTGAAAGTATATTGCCATTAAGTCTATAAAGTGTCAAGTTGATCCCACTTTATGCATGTTTGCAACAAATGATTTGGAATCCGCCCTATTTATATTTCAGCTTTAAAATCATTATTATTTATCTATTTATCTATTTCATTTATTATATTATTTTATTATTATTACTATTCTTTTGGAGGGGTAAAACATGAAAATAATTATGAAAATTACCATAATGATAGTTATAAAAATAGACGTAACAATAGTATAATAAAAAATGGGATGATGATAATAATACTAATAATAGTAATGATTTTAATTGACACTGATAGCAATATCAGTTGTAATAATGAAAATACTAACAACCATAATGATAATAATAATAATAAAAAGAAGATAATAATGATTAATAAATAATAATAATAATAATAATAATAATAATAATAATAATTAATAATAATAATAAAAATAATTCATAATAATAGTAGTAATGATAACAATAATAAGGATAATAATAACAATAATAATAATGTTAATGAAAAGAACAGTTATATAATGATGATGGATAAATAATGATAATGATAATAATAACGATAATGGTAACAAAAAGCTAATAACAATAATATTATCAATCCTAATGATCGGAATGATCAAAATAATAATAAAAATGACAATGATAGGCATCGTAATAGTAATGCCATCCGGATCCAGGATTTCTTAAATGATTGCACAGTTACTCTTATTGCCTTGGAAGTAGGGGTAACTATCATTATTATCACCTCTATTACCCCCGCCAAAGGTGTTATGGTTAAGGACATCGTCAGTGTACTCGAGTGTGAATATCTTTTAATTGCACCAGCGACCCTACTGCCTTGAGAGAGGTATGCGCCCTCTGAGTGCTTTTTGTAATGATAAGATTCATAATAATAATAATATTAATAATGATAATAGTAATAGTAATAATAATAATAATAATAATAATAATAATGATAATAATAATAGCAGTAATAATAATAATAACAATAGGATTAGTAATGACAAAAGTAGCAGAATTAGTAATAATGTAATTATCAGTATTACGATAACAAGGATAATACTAATAATAACAAAAATAGTAACATATCAAATGCAACCAACAGCAGAACATGATCAGTAACAAAACACAGAATAAGGATAAAAGAATGTACAAAGAGAAGAAGAAAAACCGAAGAGAGAGGGGAGAAATTAATCAACTTTAGTCCACAATATCCCATCAAAAGCTCATATAATTGCCTTTACAAGCACCGACATATTCTTCCCTGGGAGAGACACCTGGCAATAGAGAAATTAGGATAAAAAAAAAGAGACAAAAAGGAGACAGAAAAACATAGCCAGCGAGAGGGAGGGGGTGGGTGGGGGGGGTGAGATGGTTGAGAGAGAGAGAGAGAGAGGAGAGGAAGGAGGGGGGGATAAGGAAGGAGGGTGAATGTCTGCGCGAGGGAGGGAGGGAGGAGGGGGTATGGCGGGAGTGAGAGAAAGAGAGAGAGAGAGAGAGAGAGAGAGAGAGAGAG
>NW_020869897.1:814716-817216 GCF_003789085.1 Penaeus vannamei
CGTCTTTATTTAACCATCACCATCCCTATCTATACTGAATTCCATTTCCCGTCGAGTTTCATCACAATCATCATAACTAAATGCCATCATCATCATCGTCACTTTCCAATATCCCTATCATTATTACCAAATCCTATCATAATCAACACAACAAAGAAAAGGGAAGCCAACGAACCTTTCCCAAGCCAGCGCTTCGAGAGGCCCAAATGTATGTTCATTATCTTGGTGTTGAAACAGGATTTGAGGTTTCGAAACGGCGTCGAAGGGGGACGTAACGGAGCTCCGGATCTCAGCTGTTCGAGGCGAAGTTGTCAGCTGTAATGGGAGGCAAATGTGCGTCGTTCTCGTTGTTTTTAACTGGGTGTGGGTGATAAGATATTTCATTTAGGGGCATTGTTAGAAGTAGGAAGAGAGACTAATAAAGATGGTGAAAGGGGTGGGTAGGGAGAATAGGAGAGACAGACAGATAGAGAGAGAGAGAGAGAGAGAGAGAGAGAGAGAGAGAGAGAGAGAGAGAGAGAGAGAGAGGTGAGAAGGGGAGTTAAAGTACTAAAATTTCGCAAAACAAAAGTGCACGGGAATTCATTCAACAATAGAACGTTTTCAGCAGTAGAAACAAAAGTACTTTTGTCTCTTCATGTATTTCATCAAGCATTGTTTAACTCTCTCTCCTTTCTCTCTCTCTCTCTCACTCTCTCTCTCTCCTCTCTCTCTCTCTCTCTCTCTCTCTCTCTCTCTCTCTCTCTCTCTCTCTCTCTCTCTCTCTCTCTCTCTCTCTCTCTCTCTCTCTCTCTCTCTCTCTCATCTCTTCTCTCTCTCTCTCTCTCTTTCTCTCTCTCTCTCGTTTTGAACCAATGACATTATTTCCGTCGAATATGTCAACATTTACTTTCAATGTATTTTCTCATATCTTTCCAAAATGACAAAGGAAAAATCCACAAAACCTCACATAGAGAAACATGTAGAGAAACAATTTATTTAAACCATATTAGATTAGAAATAGATTAACATTACGCTAATATAGTAGTTAAAGAGGAAAAAGGTGAACGTAACGAAAAAAAAGAACAAAACAAACTAGCAGTTCCTTCAACAAACCAAATAAACGTTCCTCTGATGCAAGACTTGAACACACACACACACACACACACACACACACACACACACACACACACACACACACACACACACACACACACGCCCCCTCCGTTCTCACGCAAGCCTAGAAACCGATGGACGCGCGTTCGAAACCAGGGGGCGAGGAAGAGAGCGCGTTCCACCAGAGGCGTTGTGGTCATCTGTGGTCCAGGACCGAGAGCGGGCTGGAATGGCTTCGTTATCTCTGCGTGTCGCCACTCTGTCCCAGCCACGGTCCCCGCGCGCCCTTCCTCCCTTCGGCTCCTCTCCCTTGCACGCCCACCCGAAAACACGCCCGCTCGCAGGGATCTGGGCGTGGGGCGTTGATGGGGGAGGGGAGGGGTGGTGTGTGTGTGTGTGTGTGTGTGTGTGTGTGTGTGTGTGTGTGTGTGTGTGTGTGTGTGTGTGTGTGTGTGTGTGTGTGTGTGTGTGTGTGTGTGTGTGTGTGTGTGTGTGTGGAAACGTAAGTATGAGTTTGTGCTTGTACATGCATACTGTATATGCATACATTATCTGTATATTATATATATAATATATATATATATATATATATATATATATATATATATATATATATATTTAAGACAAACAGATAAATGAATCCGTGCACACTCACATTCTCATGGAAAAGAAGTGTACAAAAAGGATACGAATTCACACGCGTAATTCATCTTATGAGAGCATCTAGACGTTTTGGTCGCCTGTCAATAGCTTTCATAAACACATAAGTTAGAATTTAAACGCGTAGGCCTATGCTCTGTCTTTTCACCTCTTATTTCTTCTTCCATTTACTTAACACAACGGCAGAAGCTATGCAAAGAAGAGGCAAGGGTCGATTAATAAGATTTCTTTTCAATGACAATGATAATTTACATTTCTTTGATCCCACGAGGAAGATGTGATGTGTCCGAGTTTCATTTTTTGTTGTTTTTGTTGTCTGCGTTTGCGTTTATTGTATATTTGTTGTCTTTGTGTTATTTTATTTTACCCGATCATATTTTATTATTTTTCATTTGTTATTACTATAATCATTTTTGCGTTTTTTTTTTTTCTTTTTTTTTTTTTTTTTTTTCTCTGTTTATCTTAATTAAGGTAATACGTTCGTTTTACTGCAGTTACTGTTACCGAATGCGATCATAAGGAGTAGTAGCATTATTTTTATTATCATAATCATCATTATTCTGTAATAAAAGCCATCATTATTCCCAAATGCTTCCGTTATCATTATATAAGAAAAATAATATCAAAATTAAAGCCACCGATGACAAGTTTAACAACAACAGCTAAAACTCACAAATTCACGTCCCATCTCCCCCCACCCTCACTCTCCCTCTCCTCCTACTCTCCCTCTCCCCTCCCCCCACTC
>NW_020869897.1:829716-834716 GCF_003789085.1 Penaeus vannamei
CTCGTGAAGAGTTCGAAACGTCATGCTTATTTTCAATTCTCATTGTGGCTAGTTTCATCTTCATTTTTGTGTACACGTTATTGTGTTTGCGCTTGTGTTCATTATCATTATTGCTATTATTATTATTATTATCATTAGCGGGATCCGTGGAAATTCAACAGAAGAATGAAAAAGAAAAAATGGTCACTCTTTTCCTCTTCCTTTCCCTGTCCCTCTATCCCTCTACCCTTCCCCTCCCCACCCCCTCTCACTCCCAACTCTTCCTTAATGCACTCATTCCCTCTTCATCGCCCTTTAAACTCCCTCACCTCTTTCGCTCCCCTATTCCACTCCCTCCCTCTCTTCTATCCCCCCATTTTACTCCTCTCCCTCCTCCCCCCCCTCATCCCTCTTTCTCCTTAACCATTCCCTTTTCCTCTTTCAGTCCTCTTCGTTTTTCCCTCTGTTTCCCCTTCCCCATCTCCCTATCCCCTAAAATCCACTTCCCCTCTCATTCTCCCTCTCCCCTTTTCTTCTCTCTTCCCCTTCCATCTTTCTTCTCAAGCTCTCCTCTCGGATATGTGTCAATAATAAGTGCGCAAAAACTAACGCTCTAACGACTTCAATGCAGTGTGCTTGCGTCGGGTAATAATAATAATAATCTTTGTTATTATGACTGAAAAACAACAGCAACAGAAATAATGATAATGATAGTAATAAAGATGTGATATTGATGACAATAATCAAAATCATAAAGATAATAAAAAAGCTACAATAGGATTCTCGTAGATTTGCAATACGATGCGTGTGTGTGCATGATTCTTTAACATTTATGTTGTCAATCATCACCCAATTTTAGACCAAAAGGAAGTAACCAAGTCCGCAGTCACAGTGAATATGATTACAAGCCAATCGTCTTTAGTGTTATCGCTTTTATGATGATTGCACTGCTTCTATTCCAATCGTTCGTCGTCGTTCGTTCGTTAATCAAGCCATGAGTTCGAGGCATCAACATTGCAACAAAGTAGTTAGACCGACACCTATGCCCATGTAGTACTTACACGACCGTCCGAAGTGGGAGGTATAAGGGGAGAGGAAAGGAGACAGAAAGAAGTAATGGAAAAGGGAGAAAGAGAGAGGAGGAGGGAAAGTGAGGAGAGGGTATGGGTTAAATGAGCTCAATGAGTGGAGGAGGGAAGTAATATTATTACTGTTATTATTGTTATTATCAATATTGCTAATATTTCATTATTATTGATATTATCACTATCATCATTATTACTATTATATTTCTTATTACTCTCACCATTGCTATTATTATTATTATCATTACTGTTACTACTACCATTACTATTATCATCACTATCATTATTATCATTACTATTATCATCTTACTATGTTCTGCTAAGTTGGTATTGTCGCAAAAATGATTACCCTCTCACATTACAATCATTATTAACAACAATGTTATTATCATCATAATCATTATCGTATTATGATTACTGTAGCATATATCTTTATCCTTATTGCCATATCACCATCATTACAATCCTATCTCTATTATCAACATTGTTATCATCCTTATCATCATTATCTTTATTATCACGATTATCATCTTATTACCGTCATCATCGCCATCTCCGTTATCACCAGCATCATTATCACTCCAGCCCCAACTTGTTTCTCGCATGACAGTGTCACAGAGAAGAGATTTGGTCAAACCTTAATGGATACGCGATTAATGGAGATTATATGTCACTTGTTCCGAAAATCCCACTAATAATAATGATTAAAAGAAATATATAAAGAAAAAGAGAGAGAGAGAGAGAGAAAGGCTTTCATTTCAACTCACGCTATTTCCATCTGTAATAATTTTTTGATGTTGATGAGATCGGCGGGGGGGGGGGGGGGGGGGGGGGGGGGGAGAAGGGAAGGGGGCTGGGGGGGGGGGTAGCAGGGGGTGAGGAGATAGGAACAGGGAAGGGGGAAGGGGGACGAAGAAGGGGGCGGAAGGGTGGAGGAAGGGGGAAGGGGGGGGGGTTTTCGAGGGAGATTTGGCGAAGGACCTCCATTAACATTTCAGATTTGGTTTGTTTTTCCCTTCTTTTTTCCATATTAAATGTCAGCGATCACGATATGACAGAAGAGGAATGAAAAGGAGCTTGTGAGTTGGATGTCATTAGGGGAATTTTGCGAGAGGGAGAGATAAGGAATTGGTTCGCCATCATGCGCCTGAATACACTTACATAGATATATTTTTACAGTTTCACGTATTTAATACACATACACGCGCAAATACACACACGAATAGATCACGATAAAATATGTTATTAATATTACAGATAAGTATACACACTAAATATGCACACACATACACACAGAAATATAACTTCATAAACACAACAGAAATACAATAACGCTGATATAAAAATGAAATGAAAAGCGGCCAGAGGGAAAAAAGACGTTTCATGTCAGATCATGCAATTGTTTTGTTGTGATGAGGAGTTTACAAAAATGTGTTTCCTTTCACATATTCACATTGGCGCACATATGTACACAGGCTTGTACATACACAAATTTACGGATATAGTTATACGATACGCAATAAATGCAAACTATAGATAACACAGACAGCACACACACACACAACACAAACACAAACACAACAACACAACATACACAGACACACACACCAGCCAGCCCCCCCCCCCACACACACACACACACACACACAACAAAACACACACACACGCGAGCAGCCCATAATGCACAATCAGAGAATCAACGAGAGCCCAGGAATCGAGGCTTTCTCCCCCACATAGACGCACGTTAAGCCCGGAACGCGGAGGAACGCGCGGTGCAGATGCCGAGTGGACGCGGCGCCGAGATCAGGCGATGAGGAGATGCCGGGGGAGGCCTTTTAGGGAGAGGGGGGGGGAGGGGTTTGTGTGTGTTTGTGGGGGTGGGAGTGTGTATGTGTGTGTGTGGGGGGGGGGGTTAGTGTAGAAAGTGATGGGTAATATGTGTGTCTTTTGTGTGTGTGCGTGCGTGTGTGTGTGTGTGTGTGTGTGTGTGTGTGTGTGTGTATTATGTTGTCTGTCAAATGGGTCTTGGATGGCTAAGTATTCACTGAAGTTCGAGAGTTGTGCAATGTGCATTAGTCGATGGGTACGGTGTGTGTGTGTGTTGTGTGTGTGTGTGTGTGTGTGTGTGTGTGTGTGTGTGTGTGTGTGTGTGTGTGTGTGTGTGTGTGTGTGTGTGTGTGTATGTATGTGTGTGTGTGTGTGTGTGTGTGTGTGTGTGTGTGTATGTATGATGTATGTAAGTTTGTGTGTGTGTGTGTGTGTGTGTATGTATGTATGTGTGTGTGTGTGTGTGTATGTATGTATGCATGTATGTAAGTTTGTGTGTGTGTGTGTGTGTGTGTGCACCCGTGTGTCGATTAAGCAAGAAATAAAAGAAAAATATGAGCGAAACGGAAACGAGAAAAAAAGAGCGAAAGGCAAGGAATGGAAAATAGAAAAAAAGGAGAAAACACGACAAGACCAGCTGATTCTTGCACCGAGGACCAATTAGACGCAAATGACCGAACCACCTTCAGAGACGAAGTGAAGAGCGGATTCTTCCTCTAAGGAAAGAGAAGCAAAAAAATAAATAAAGTAATAAGAGAAAGAACGAGAGAGAAGACAAAAAATAGGATAAAGCAAGCTGTAGCGAGTATATACCAGCAGGTCCCCAGGTAGTGAAAAAAGAGAAGAACAATGGCGTGGACAAGACGAGGGAAGGATAAGGAAGGGAGTGCGACAGGTGAGAG
Source organism: Penaeus vannamei (assembly GCF_003789085.1). NCBI lineage: Eukaryota > Metazoa > Arthropoda > Malacostraca > Decapoda > Penaeidae > Penaeus > Penaeus vannamei. The sequence continues at coordinate 833,510 of NW_020869897.1, forward strand.
GGGAGGGGGGGTGGGATGAGATTAGGAGGAGAGGGAGGGAGAGCGAGGGGGACGAGAATAGGGGGAGGGAGAGGGAAGGGGAGAGAGTGGGATGAGAATAGGAGAGAGGAGAGGGGAAGGAGAGAGAGTAGGACGAGATTAGGGGGGGAGGGGGGGAGAGTGGGGCGAAAATAGGAGAAGAAGAGCAGAATGGGAGAAGAGAGAGTGGGCGAGAATAAGAGGAGGAGAGGGGAAGGCGAGAGAGAGAGCCGAGAATGAAAGAGAAGGGAAGGGGAATAGCGAGTTCGGAGAGAGAAAAGAAGATAGACATAGACAGATAGACGGATAGGTGGATAAACAAATTGATATATAAATTAGAGACAGTAGATAGCTAGAGAGAGAGAGAGAATAATGCGAAAAAATTGTTGAACCGGTGAAGGAAAGGGGAGAGAGAGAGAGAGAGAGAGAGCGGGCAGGTGCGCCACCGTGTAATGTATGATTCCTGTACAGTCGGTACTCGACATCCTTCCATCATCCTCCCCCCCTGCCCCTTCCCTCCCCCTCCCTCCCTCTTGCCACCTCTCCCCCCTTCCTGTACCCACCTTCCCTCCCACTCCTCGTCCCCTCTACGTCTCTTTCTTCCTTTTTTCTCTCCATTTTTTCCTTGTACACTCTGCATTTGGGTACACGGGGTTGGTAGTATTTGTCTTAGCGTCTTTGCTTATATTTCCTTATATTTGTAACTTTCTTGGTTGTTCAGTTTATCATTTATCTTTACGCATACAGAATACATGTTTGTTTGTATTTTTGTGTCTGTATATCTGTCTATTTGTATGTCTACTTGTCTATCTGTCATGTCTGCCATTGTCTGTCTATTGTCTGTTTACATACATATACATAACCAAACAAATTGTATACATATCATTGTGGTTGTGTATGTATGTATAGAATGGAAGGGTTTGTACGTTTATTATGTGTGTGTATGTACGTGTATGTCGTATTTATTTATGTTCCTCTGCCTTTAACCTTTCTGACTGTCTTCCAGCCACGCCTTTCTACTATTCTAACCAAGAATACGAATCGACTAGCTTATAAACGTGTTACCAAGTAAACAGAGGAGAGATAAAAGTGATAATAAATCAAAAAGGGAAGAGGAGATAGAAAGTGTGAGAGAGAGAGAGAGCAGGGGGGCGCCCTGAGCCAACGGGCCGCCCCCGACCCAGACACG
>NW_020869897.1:853304-855804 GCF_003789085.1 Penaeus vannamei
GGTGTTATTATTGTTTTATATTATTGTATTATATTATATATATCATATAATATAGTAATAATATATAATATTATTATTTAGTATAAGTATATATATATAATATTATATTTGTATATTATATATATATATAGTATTATTTATATATATATATTTGTTATATATATTTATATATATATAATATTTCATATTTTATATATTATAATGCTATATATTATGTATATAGATATATTTAGTATATTTATATACTTTATATATATATATTTATATATATATTTATATAATATATATATATTAGCTATATATAATTATCATAGTATACTATTATAATTATATATATGTAGTATGTATGATGTATATATATATATAAATATATATTATATATATATAATATATTATATAAATATATATATAATATGTATATATAATGTATACTTTATATATAGTATATAATATATATATATATATTATATAGTATATATGTTATATTAATATATATATAAGGTATATATATATTATATATATATATATATTTATTATTATTTATTTACTTTATTTATTTATATATATATATATTATATATATATCATAAATATATTATATATATATATATATTTATAATATAATATATATATTATATATTATGATATGTATTTATTTATTATATAGTTATATATTATATACTATAATATATTATGTGTGTGATAATTATATATAATATATTTATTATATATTTAATAGTGGATAAATCTCCTCCTAGGCAAGAGGGATCTGCTATTTTCTGGGTTCGGTCAGCGCTTCTAGTCATCAAGAGGACCTAGTACTGGACCTACCGCAGACATGTAACTTCTCTTATGCTTATGTTCACTAAATGATAACACTAGCATAATGAATGATAGATGAACACATTACTAACTGTGATTAAAGAAATTGCTGTGTTTATATACAGCAAACAAAGTACTTTCTTATCATTACTTAATTGTCTCCCGTCCTTCGTTGTTTTCTTCTTCATTATCGCATTCTTATTCTTTTCCTTATACGTGTAGATCTTTCTCTCACTTTTCCCTTTTATTTTTCTCTCTCTTCTTTTTTGTTTTTTTTTTTTTTTTTTTGCTCTGACCTTTCCCTTTTATTTCTATTTTTTCTTTGTCGTTTTTTTTTCTTCTTCTTCCTCCTCCTTGGCTTTCCATTTCCTTCTCCTGCGTATCTCTGTCTCCTTTTTCATTCATCTTCCGATCTCATCTTTTTCACCATCTCTCTCCCAATTTCCTTTTCTACCGCCTCAAATCCTGGAACATTTCCCAGTACGTCACCCAGAGGTAGAGGCGGAGGGGAGGAGGGGAGGAGGAGGAAGAAGAGGAAAAAGGAGGAAGGAAGAGGGGAAGGAGGAGAGAGAAGGGGGAGGGGAAAGGGGGGAAGAAGAAGGGGGAAGGAGGAGAAGGAATAGGAGTAATAGGAGGAGGAGGAAGAAAAGCGGGAAAGAGGAGGAGGTAGGAAGAAGAGAGGAGGGAAGGAGGAGGAGGAGGGGGAAGAAGGGGAAGAGAGGGAAAGGAGGAGGAAAGGGGAAGGGAGGAGGAGGGAAGGAAGGAAGAGAAGGGGAAGGAGGAGAAGGAATAGGAGTAATAGGGAGAGAGGGAGGAAAAAAGGGAAAGCTAGGAGGGAGGGAAGGAAGAAGAAGCAGGGGAAGGAGGAGGAGGAGGCAGGGCGGGAACGAGGGGAGAGAGGGAAAGGGGAGGAGGAAAGGGGAAGGAGAGGAGGGAGAGGAGGAAGGAAAGTGGAGGGGGAGAGAGCGAGGAGGAAGAAGAAAGAGGGGAAGAGAGGAGGAGGACGTGGGAAGAGGGTGCAAGGAGGAGGACGGGAGGAAGGTGGTTTGGGTGAGGTGGAGGTGGGAGGAGAAGGAAGAGTGAGGTAGGAGGAGGTATAGGCGGGATGGAGTGCAGGTGTTGGAGGAGGGATGTGGAGGGGGATTGTGGAGGAGGGGAGGAGGAGGAGAGGAGAGGAGGGAGGAGAGGATGGATGGAGAAGGCAAGAGAGATATTGGAGAAGAAGGTAGTCGGAAGAGAAGAGGGAGCAAAGGAAAGAGGGGAAGTGTGAGTAGAGGAGGAGGTGTTGGGTGGAAGATTCGGAGAGGAGGATGAGACGAAAAGAGAGGAAAGAGAGGAGAGAGAAGGAGTGTGAGGGAGGAGGATGGAGCGGCAAAAAAAAAAAAAAAATAGTAGTACTAGGAACTGGTGGAAAAAGGAACGAAGGGTGGAAGAAGAGATAAAGGGAATGGAGGAGGAAATGAAAGGCGACGGAACAGAGGAGAAGACGAGGAGATGGAGAAGAAAGGTTAAGAGAAGGATGGGATGGGAGCCGGAAGGAGTAGGGGAAGAAGGATGATGGAGAAGGGTAAGAGGAAGAAGGAGAATGGACAAGGAGAGATTGTACATGCCCTCCACGACTTCCCACATTCATCCTCTTTTCCCTATTGAAAGTCTTGGGACTAGCTTTCTAAGAAGAA
>NW_020869897.1:875804-878304 GCF_003789085.1 Penaeus vannamei
AATAATCTTTGTGTGTGATTCCCTCATGAAGAGGATTGCTTAGATTTTGAAAGTAAATAGAAGAAGAAATATAAGAAAATGAAAATCGCAAATAACAACATATTCGCGAGTGAGGCCGGGAGGGAAGTGGAAGAGACAGACATCCATACCTAGGGGGAAATGGATTTAACTATGTCTGCCAGTGTGTGTGTGTGTGTGTGTGTGTGTGTGTGTGTGTGTGTGTGTGTGTGTGTGTGTGTGTGTGTGTGTGTGTGTGTGTGCTGTGTGTGTTGTGTGTGTGTGTGTGTGTGTGTGTGTTGTTTGTGTGTGTAGTGTGTTTGTGTGTGCTGGTGCTGCGGTTTGCATTTCGATTAGTTCAAGAAGTATGTCCTATCAGTATGTCTCTCTAGAAGAGAAACATTTCGAAGTCACTGTACTAGGGATACCAAATGATAATAACGAAAATGATAATTATAGTAAAGATGGTAATGATAATAGCACTAAGACTGGTTATTACCATAATGCTAGTAATGACCATGAAAAGAATTATAATGATGATATGATAATCATAATAACTGTTATAATAAAATCAAAACGACAAGCAATAACAATATGATAATGATAAGAATATTAATAATAATCATGGTACATAAACTCTCACTGTTACCATCCTTTCTATCAAATCTATCCCCATGACTATTATCATCATCATGACGAAATTAACAATAACATGAATGATAACGAATTCGACGAGCATTCGGTACCAGCAACGAAGACGCCGCGTTAAAGCCGCGTCCCCCCCATCGACACTTCCTGACACGAGCTGTAATGCAATGGCGCAGCGAGGAGGCTGCTGCTCATCACGGGCTACGGGCAATGTTGACACGGGGTCTTATTGTAGGGTTGAGCCCTGCGGTGTAGCGTGTCGCCGCCGCCTGCTGCTCGTGTGTTTGCCTGTGTGGAGGGTGGTTTGTTTGGTTGGTTGGTTTGTTTTGTTTGTTTGTGTGTGTGTGTGTGTGTGTGTAGTGTGTGTGTGTGTGTATGGTATGTGTGTGTGTGTGTGTACTGTCTGCTTTACATGTGTCCGTGAATGCGTGTGCGCGTGCGTGCTTTGAATGCATACGTGGTCGTGGGCGTGTGTGCCTCTTTCTGTATACATATGTAAATACACCGCACATATTGCTCCATATCAAATCGCCCAAAAGCCCAGCGTCGGAGCCCCACGAAGCTCTCCCGCGGGCGTTCAGCAGTCGTTCCAGGGGCGATCCGGCGCTGAGGAGGGGCGTCCGCGAGCGCAGTAAGCAGCAGCAGCGGCGGCGGCGCCCGTCAGCGATCACAAAAGCCCAAAACACAAAGCGGTGTTTTCCCCTGAAGATCTCATTCGGCAGTTCAGCTCGGGAATACTCAATGGAAAGAAGGGGGAGCGGAAGAGGAGAGAGGGGGGAGGGGAGGTAAGAGGAGGAAGGAGGCTGAATGCCTAGGAGAAGGTTGAGAAGGGAGGAGGAGGAGGAAGGGGTTGGGGGCCAAGGAGGGGAGGGGGAGGTGGAGGATATTGCAGGGAAGAGGTGGGGAGGATGGGGGGGGGATAGGGGGTGGCGGTGGAGAGGAGCAGAGAGAAGAGAGATAACGTGTGGGGAACAGAAAAGGAAATATACAGCGCACGACACATACATAACAATGTACCTCAACATACAATATATATATATATATATATATATATTATATATATATAATATATATAATATGTGTGTGTGTGTGTGTGTGTGTGTGGTGTTGTGTGTGTGTGTGTGTGTTTGTTGTTGTGTGTGTGTGTTTGTATGTGTGTGTGTGTGTGTGGTGTGTGTGTGTGTGGTGTTGTGTGTATGTGCTGTGTTGTGTGTGTTTATTCATATGTTATCTCTATATGACATACACACACAACACACACACACACACACACGCACACACACACATCCACACACACAACACACCACACACACACACCACACACACACACATATATAATATATATAATTATATATATATATATATATATATATGTATGCATGTATATATATATGTACACATTATATGTGTGTGTGTGTGTGTTTCGCGCGCGTGTATATATATATCTATATAATATATCTATAATATATTATGTATTATATATATATATATTATTATATATATATGGGAGGGTACCGCTGCCTATAGTCATATTATATGGGAAAGGTTATACCCCTCCTCTCTCTGTTTCCCTCATTCTCTCTCCACTCCCTTTGTATGTCTGCCTTTGCTTCCGCCGCTTCATATCGCGGCTGAAACTGAACCCTTTCATTCCCCGGACTTGTAATTACTTCTTTAGCGTTTTAATTGGACGCGGCTGCCTCGCGCGCCGCCCCCGAGGGACGCCGCTCGCCTGGGGACGCCGAGGGAGGCTGCGGGGGAGGGGCAGGTGGGGGGAAGGGGGAACTGTGGCAGAAGGGGGTAAGGGAGAGAGGGAGATGGGTGACTGAGGGAGAGGGAGGTGGGAGACTGAGGG
>NW_020869897.1:905804-907628 GCF_003789085.1 Penaeus vannamei
ATATATGATTCTCCTTTCGAGAGCACATGCATTCCTAGTGCCAGATAACGTACATATCTCTAAGCATAAACTCCCTCAAGGAACAGACAGCACCAAATCCAAGCCTCCCCATTATAGATATATGAATTCGAAGTGGAGTATTCATTACAAAAAGGTGGTAGTGGTGGGGAGTTTGGTGACGTGGGCATGTTCGGCGCTGTGTGGTGAGTGAGCAGTGGCGGCCGGTGGTGTGGTGAGCTCACTGAGGCGAACGGATGTGGTGAAAAGTTTACATCAGAAAAAACAACGGCTCGGTATGATCGTCTGACAGTCGGCTGGGTTTGGTTTTACGAAAAAAATAAAGACATGTAAATAAGCGTATGATGATAACACAATGAATCATAGTTCTGTATCAACATAACAGTTAAAGCAGTAAACACGATGGTCACGACAGCAACAAAACATACACAACAACAACACCAGGCCTAGGAGCAAAAAAAGAGCTGAAACGCTCGCCGCCAGACAGACAGAAGCGCAGTGTCTAATCAAGGTACAAAGGCTCCCGACCAGCAACACTAACCAGACAGAAATGACAGACAAACAAACAAACAAGAGGCAAGTCGCCACGCGGGTAGACGGACGCCCAGACCTTCTTCGCCCACACGCCAGACACAGACACAGACGTCGGCAAGGAACGCATCTACGAGTCGAAGGCGCGGGGAGGGAGGAGGGCGAGAAGTGGCCTCCGTCAGTGCCAAAGGGCTGCGTGAAGTGCAGCGCGACGGGAAGGGAAGGAGGCAAGGTGGAAGGGCAAGAAGAGGAGCAGGATACGCGGAGCGCTGACATAAACAAACACACGGGCTGCGAGTGCGCGAAAGTGTGTGGGCTGAGGTTATGCAGTCATCCCCGAGTGCAGAGAGACTCAGCACATGGCAACAGGGAAACTCCCCGCCTAAACATTACTCATCACTCACCCCGCTGCCTCGGACCCGCTCTCTCCCCGCTCGCGACGGGAGCCATATACAGCGAGGGGCCCCAAAGAGCCATTTATGGTTGATGATTATTTATGTTGCAGAAAGATCTTGGATTTCGCCAGAGAGGATTATCATGAGGTTAGATTCGGGGCCATCAACGTGATCGGGGTGACGCAGTCCAAACTCTCTTAATACTCCCCTGTGGATAGAGTCCCCCTGCAACCACACGCCACTTACGACCATTTCTATATGCAAGAGCATCGCCAGATACCAAACAACCTCCCGGAAAGACGTTCCACACAATACTAAAACGAGAGAAGCGAAAGGTTTACAACACGGAGGTTAAACGCCCGTCAAGGTCCATGCCAATGTACGTTAACCCTCGCTGTACCCAAACACTCAGGCTCAGACTGCTTCATTGTCACACAGCCGGGTCACCAGATCTGTGTAACCGACTTTCTAACAAAACTCTTCCTCGTTAGCTAAATTATTCAGGTATTTGTTAAGCCGCAGAGACGTTCATGTCTGCGTGACCAATCTTCGGATGCAGCTCGCCCTTTGAAAAAAAATCATTTGTAAAATTAATAGTCTCTCTTTTTAACCTCGGGAACTCGAGTTTATTACACTTTCACCAGAGAAATGCTTGGAGATCAAAAATATTCATTCGCTTACCTGTTTACTCGCTAACTGTTGAGATGATGTCTATGTTACTTTTTTGGACGATCATTTAATTTCGTTGACTGAAACACAGCTCTCTTACGAACAAAAACATTTGCCCATACGGGCCTACGCATGACTGATTTATTTTAATTCACGAATATGATGTATTGGTATGTACGCACACACACACGCACCACAAACACACACACAC
>NW_020869897.1:911281-923781 GCF_003789085.1 Penaeus vannamei
GCGAATAAGGCGGTTTGCAAGCTCACGTGGCCCGTGTTGTCAGCCTTACTTTGCAATGTTGCAATTAGTGGATTATCGCATTGGAGGAAGATAAAAACGAAGGGAGATATGTATACGATAATAATAATGACAGCAATGATGATCATGGTGATGGTAGCGAAGATAAAGATAATAATGCTAATGCTAATGATGATAATGATGATGATAATAAATGATCATGATGATAAGACAGAATATGATGTTGAATGAAGAGGAAGACGATGGCAATGACAGTGACTGTGCCTGCGACTAATGAACGTATGAATATTCGCATCCCCTCAACTCTGCGAGAGATCCATCCCGCAATCATAAAGACGAAGAGGCATTTGATGCATGATGATAATGGATGATGTTGCCAGGCGTGACGATGCAGGTGGAAGGATTGGGAGAAAATCTTACAAGATGATGAGGGCAGATGGATACGGGTGATTAAGCAATTCCAAGAGTCACAGTTGAATACAAGATTGCAGTTATACAGTGTGTGATGGCAATGATGAGAAAGGGAGGAGGAGGGAGAGGGAGAAAGAGAGAAACTGAAAGGAAGGAGAGAGGAGAGAGAGAGAGAAGAAAGATAAATAGAGAGACGAGAGAAAGATAAAGATACAAGAGAGAGAGAGAGTTGGGGGGAGAGGAGAAGAGAAGAGAAGGAGAAAGAGGAGAGGGAGAGACAGAAGGGTGTGAGAGACGAGAAGACAGGAAAGAAGAGTAATGAAAAGAGAATGAATAAAATAAAAGGAAAAGAGTAGAGAAGAGAAGGGGCATGTTTCTAGATTTATGGTGTTTTTTTTTTTACGGAAAAAATATATACAGTGACTGGTGCGTGTAAAGAGATTGTTTGTTTTAGATGGTGGCAATGGTTATTTAAGTAAGAAGGAAGAAAAAGAATAGTAGCGGCTTCGAAAAAAAAAAAAAAAAAATCGCACAAATTCCATTGTTTAAGAAGAAGGAAAAACAAGAAAAGGCATTTATACCTTAACTCACGAAATAGAAGATTAAGAAACGAAAGAAGTTTTTTTTTTTTTTTTTTTTTTTTTTTTTTTTTTTCCAAGAGTAGGAGGTGAATGTATTCGTTATATCCCAGTGTCCACCGTGGTATGCATTCAGCCAGAAATTCCTAGCTCGTGTACCATCCATTACCGCGCCTCCTCCATGTTATCTATTTTAAAAAAGGTCTTCCAAACACATGCACTTCGCATTTTGATTACTTACGTCCTGCTTCTTTTCTTTGTGCCTTGCTTTTACCACCGCTCCCGTGTAGATGTGTTCGCATGAGGGAGTAATGGTAATCTCAGACGTGCTGACGATGGAGATAACTAAGAAATCTCACGGGTGACAAGCTGACGATTTATGTGATTTTTCTAAGACGTTCTCCTCCCCTTTCTCTACTCTTCCTCGTTGTTATACCCTCCCCCTTCCCCTACCGTATCTAACACCATCCTCTTCCTACTCCATCCTCCTGCCCCCCCACTCTCTTCGTACTTCCCATCCTTTGCTCCACCACCTTTTCCTACCCCCATTCCTCTTGTTCCCCACCCCTCTTTCTACCTCCATCTCTGCCTTACACACCCTTCTTCCATACCCCATTCCCTTGCCCGCACCTCTTCCTACTCCCAACCCCTTGCCCATACTTCCTTACCTCTCTTTCTCCCCCTCTCCCTCCCCCCCCCCCCCGCCTTCCCTTCTCCAGTACAACCATTACCGGAGAAGTTCATCTGACAGTTAGCGGAACCCGGCGCCCGGCAACGCCACTATAGATATGTGTACCGACTCATTATGGTAATTGCGACATTTTCTCATATTTTTGTTACCTTGCAATTTCTCCCTTGCAGAGAAACGACCGTGTTGATTCCTGCCATTACTGTAATTGCACCAAATTCGTACTGCTTCCTTCTTTTTCTCTCCTTTTTCAAGTATCGTCCAAAAAGGTGGAAGATGGAAGTAGTGTAGGCTTGTCTTTTTTTTATTATCATTCAGCCCCTGTTTGAGACTCTAACTCGTTATACAAAAGTCTACTTATATCATTAAAAAAATCTCTAGCTGTTGTATTCACTGCTCTTTGATGTAGGTAATATAAATTTCATATGGAATTGTTCTTTCAAGTATTTTATCTCTTATTTCCTCTCCTCTCTCCTCGTCCCCTTCCAAGATAAGAAACAGCGCGGCGATTAATCCATTGTGTCGCTCCGCATCGGAATCTCAAAGAATCAAGGGAGAAGATGTTTTATATCGGTCTTTGAGGAAGCGAAGTGCCTTCCCAGAGCGCTGTCAGATTCTCAGGTATTTAATCTGCGCGACATTTTCACCTCTTTATCGTGATGAGATCGGGATTATGACTCTCGCCGCCGTATCGCTCAGTCTATCGTATCGCGCGGAGGTTATTGACCGTAAATGTGGGCACGAGGGTGGGGGTGAGGAGGGAAGAGGGGGGGGGAAGGTGGAAGGAAGGATGCGTGTGGGAAGGAAGAAGAGGTGGGGGCGTAGGAGAGGAGAGGAAAAGAGTGAAGGAGAGAGAGAGGGAGAGAGAGGGAGAGAGAGAGAGAGAGAGAGAGAGAGAGAGAGAGAGAGAGAGAGAGAGAGAGAGGAGAGGGAGGGAGGGAGGGAGGGTGGGTGGGTGGGTGGGGAGGAGAGAAGGGAGAGAGAGAGAGAGAGAAACTAGGAAAAAAAGTACACATTTTTCATCAGTAAGGATACTTACAAGGGAGGATGAGCACGTTGCCGGCATTTGTTATTGTTATTATCATTATTTTGTGTTGTTTAGATATTTGTCTCTCGGAAATTGTCTAAGCACGTGAGACCCCCCCCCCCCCAGCGCTGCCTCCGCCGCCGCCGAGAGTCAGCCGAGATCTCGCCGCCTCGCAGCTGCGTAAACATGTTGCTCGAGATATAATTAGCAGGTAATGAGGATCAGCTGTTCAGACACAGTACTTTTATGGAGTGTATACAGCGCCGGGCGATTCATTGCCACGATCTTGCACTATGGCACGTTGCAGAGTGATCATCAACATGAATTAGACCATAAACTTCAGCTTAGCAAACCTGTTTAGCGTTGGGACACTTGTTCCTGTCTTTAAGGAGCGTTTCGTCTGTTGCGAGTTGTGATAAGTCATTCTAATTTGCTTTTCTGGCGGGGAATCCGTTTTTATGGGCCATACGCGGGCCTGTAACATTCTGCTTGATCGATCGTGCAAAGCAAGAATCATAAAATATTAATGATGCAACACGGTCCTCGGAGATCGTCGATCACACAGCACAACGGTACACAGCGCCCACTCTCCATAATCAGCCATGCAGCCAAACGTACAGCTTTAACAGCAATACAATACACAAGAGTGAAGTAGCCTAGTTGTTCATTCAGCGTAACGTAGGCGATTATCAAACCAGCATAACAACAGCAATGTACTCGCAAATTCTGCTTTCGTGGTATGCATAACTTCCATCGCGTTTAGCTGCAATATATCCTTGCAAATGCAGCCACCCGGTTAGTGCATTATCTGGTAATCGCAATAATTCGCCATTCCGCGAGGCTTACCTGCAGTACCTCTCGCTGTATTCATTTCGTAGTTCACATAATGGGTATTTTTATCTCTACAGAAGATGGCTTGTTTGCGTGTCAGTTATCGCCCAAATGATGGATATTGTGCATGAATGGCTGTCGCGAATTCCTCTAATGCTCTATATTTGCTGTCCGGGAGGCTGAGGCCAAGTGCTGTTGCTCCCGAGGCAGATGTTCCGTCGACTTGGCAGATACATTATCTCGACTGACGCTTCAATTGCATGACCTTCCATTTGTAATTATTTTGTCGCTCACTTTCGCACGATACGAAAAAAACCCTTTCCTCTTCCTGTGCACAGGAAAAGTTATTGATAGCGTGATTATACTTCAGCTAGTGTGCTTATTACAGAACTAATGGGCCATTTTAATAATGCAGGATACGGTAGATTGTGGGAGCCCCAGGACATGGATGAAGTACAGAGCTCACGGGGGCTGGAGAGGATAACCGCGTCCCGCTTCCTCCCGTACAATGGCAGGATTTTTGTAGCGTGATGTGGACGTTGGAGTTGTTTGAACTCTGGGCCAGTTGTTATTTTTGGTGTTATCGAGGAGAGTAAGAGTTAGCGTAAACACACTCGTCCCGTGATGCGCGGGCTGTTATGTGTATTGATGCAAGAGGTTGTGTGCGGGAAATCTCGTGGGCTTTTTAAATGTATGATCCTTTCAGATTCCTCCATATCTAACAAAACCGGTAGACCACTCTGAAAACAGGTCTCGTAATGCTGTCTCCCAAACCTACATTTATCACGCTAGACTGTCACCAGTGTATCTACACCCGCAGTGCAGCTGTTTGCCGAGTTCCTCTCCCGCTTTTTCCCCTCATCCACCAAAACAATTTTCTTATTCTATGGTTTGATAACCTATGATCACATCGCTTGCACATCACGGAAGAGAAGAGAGGGCGGTTTTTAAGGGAGGTGTGGGCGCCATAGGGAAATATGCTTCGTGACAAATTTCCTCTGGTTTATGGCATCGTACCGTCACGTTCAAGGGAGGAATCCAAGCATGTGACGGCACCGGAGGTTTTAGGTGTTGATGTGGAAGCTGTGCGGATATGGATGAGCTCCCGAGGAAAACCGAAGCGGAGAAGATTGTTTTTTTCGGCAAAGTAAAAGACAAAAGTAAAAAAAAAAAAGAGAAAAACCGAAAACACGACGACTCAGTCACGCACTCAACTGGTCCATAAATGCTCAGGCAAACTTGTGATACACATTTCTTGTTGATATGAAGCCCTCTCCACTCGCTCGCTCCCAACTCGACAGAGATATTCCTCCCTCCAATCCCTCCTCCTCCCCCCCCCCAAGCTAACAGTCACTGAGGGAGTAGGGAGGGGGGGGGGGGGAGACACAGCGAGTACTAAATCGCCCCAAATTATGACGCTGAGGCTCCTGTGTGTCTGAAAAGTTTTGGGTACCTCGTCATGATGGAACTCAGTAAACACAAGGCACTCCTTCCCCCTTCCTACGATGGCTCCGTTACCCCTCTCCGTCCCTCCTCCCCTGCCCTGTCATCTCCATTACCACCCCCCTCTCCTCCCTCACCCCTACACCTCTACCACTACCCCCATCCCCCTCCTATGCGGCGTCGTGTCTTTTTCAGCATATCTTTCCCTCGATCATCACTATGCACCACACACCACCACATTTCTGACATGACCTAGAACTCTCAGTTATTTACGTTTTCTTTCTCTCTCTCTCTCTCTAACTCCCTCCTCCCCCCCTCTTCTCTCTCTCTCTCTCTCTCACACACACACACACACATTCTTCTTTTCTCCATCTCTACGAAACAAATTAGCATTTACCTTTATTCCGTTCTGATTTTTTTTTTTTTTTTTTGCTACGACGTTTTTCTTTTCTTCGCTACGACGATGCATCACGACCAGGACGACTTCGCCACGACTTCGCCTTTTCCTCCGTCTTAACTGGCACCCCGACAGTTATGTATCACGTAGTACCCACCAATAACAATTAGCATTTCACTTTTGATAATCCAGAACCACAAACGTATAATAAACTCTAAGGGAACCCGTGCATTATACGCTATGGGCTGCACTGGGTATAATACCTTGAAGCGTGAACTGGGTATGGGGGAATGCCCGTGTTAATGGCACCGCGACCCCTCTGCCATACACGACCTCGCTGTACGTGACCGGAGCTAAACCATTGTTTTAGACCCCGGCAAACCCTACGTCGATTCTCCACCTCTCTTATCCCATTATGCGTAACACCAGACGGCCGCAGTTCTGAAAAATGAGAAGGTGAAGAAAATGAAAGAATAAGAATAAGAGGAAGAATAAGAGTAATAATAATAATAATAATAATAATAATAATAATAATAAAAAGAAGAAAAAGAAGAAGAGGGAGAAGAAGAAAAAGAAGAGGAAGAAAGAAAAGAAAAACGTAGAACAAGAAAAAGGAGAAGAAATCGAAAGAAGAAAAATATCCGAAGCGACACGGAGAACCAGCGACTGTTGCCCCCTGTTGCAGAGGCGTCGTCCATCTCCCTGGATCCCCGTGCAGGTGAGAGAAAGCGAAACGATCCTTGCGCAGGTGAGCGTCGGAGGAAGGGGGGGGGGGGGGACAGGGGCCGCACGCGAGGGAGTCCATTCCTTGAAGCTGCATTTGAAGAAAAGAAAAAAAAAAAAAAAAAAAACAGGAGGAAAAAGGTGAAGCGATTCGACCGCCGTGTGTCTTTCTTTTCCTGGAACTGACGGAAGGAAAAGAAAAGGGAAGTAGAAGAAGAAAAACGGTCGCTTGGTTTCTTTTTCTCGTATTTTCTTTTTTGTATTATTCATCATAGCAATCGTGATGAAATGCTTTATGGAAATCCCCACACACGATTTTTATTAAATATTTTTAGCCAAGATGGATATATACCAGAAACAAAGAGAGAGAGAACGAGAGAGACAAAGACTGACAGACAGAGAGAGACATACAAAGAAAGAGTATATATATATATATATATATATATATATATATATATATATATACTATATATATATATATATATATATAGAGAGAGAGAGAGAGAGAGAGAGAGAGGAGAGAGAGAGAGAGCGTGAGAGAGAGAAGAGAGTGTGTGAGAGAGAGAGAGAGAGAGAGAGAGAGAGAGAGAGAGAGAGAGAGAGAGAGAGAGAGAGAGAGAGAGAGAGAGAGAGAGAGAGAGAGAGAGAGAGAGAGAGGTAGGGAGTATAGAGAGAGAGAGAGAGAGAGAGAGAGAGAGAGAGAGAGAGAGAGAGAGAGAGAAAGAGAGAGAGAGAGAGAGAGAGAGAGAGTGAGAGAGAGAGAGAGAGAGAGAGAGAGAGAGAGAGAGAGAGAGAGAGAGAGAGAGAGAGAGAGAGAGAGAGAGAGAGGCCTGTGGAATGCCGTGTATAATTTGATCAATAGTCCATAAATCTGGACTTAGCGAGATTCACAGGATCGTCGCAGTTTTCAAGGAAGAGGACGAAAAATTATACTGGTTATTATATATACTTTTTTCAATTTTCAGTTTTACCATCTCTTTGCGTTTGCATTTTTAGTACTCCCCCACTCCCCTTATTTGATTTTCTATTTCTTCTTACTACCATCAAACGGATTTTCCAGCGGTTCCGATTTCCGTGAAATATTGCGATGCTTTAACTTGCCCGCAAAAGAGACGAAAAAAAAAAAAAAAAAAAAAAAAAATTATATCCTGATATAATGAAACCCCATCGGATGTTGCAAGTCTCGGTGCAGTGGAGTCCGAAACGACAGTAGTTTGTTGAAATATGACGCCGAATAACGATGTATTATGAAAAAGAAGTATGTTGTAAAGTATGGCTGTGAGTCCTCCTCCATAATTCATAGGATAGACTCTGATGTATTTTTAAAATCCATCCATTCATTTATTCATCTATTTTCTTGTCTTGTGGAAATCGCGTTATATTTTGAAAGATTCCAATAATGTTTTTTTTTTTTTTTTTTTTTTAATAAAAAGTTATGGCGACTTCATTAAGGTGTGGGACGTCAAAGTTTATCGGAGAAAAGAAATGCTGATGATAAAAGGCAGACCTCGTTCTCTTCTACACTTGTGCTCTACGAAACACACACACACACACACACACACACACACACACACACACACACACACACACACACACACACACACACACACACACACACACACACACACACACACACACACACACACACACACACTCATTCACACACACACTATTCACTTATTCACTCACTTCTCACTCCTCCCCACACACGCAGGTGCGCTTGCTTGCGATGGGGATAGGAAAGATTGAAGTGGAGAGGGAGTGGAGAAGAGAGAGATGTGCCGGGACAGGAAAAGGACAGCGGGGGGGGGGGGGGGGCAATGGGGTGGGGTAGAAGGAGGAGGGGGTGTTGAGGGGTTGATGGCATGGGCGCGGAAGTGGGGGCTACTCATAATCGTGGGATCCTCATGCATTTGATAGGGGCTGTGTGTCTACGTGAGGGGGGGGGGAGGGGGAGGACTTGAACAGTAAGGAGGACGGGGAAGGGAGGGAAGGGAGATAGGTTGGAGCGTATAGGACGGACAGGAGGAGAGAAGAAGGGAGACAAGAAAGAGGGTAGTTGAGAGAGGTAGGAAGAGGGAAACATGAGGGGAAGGGGAGGAAAGGAGGACGGGCTGGAGGAGAGAAGGAAACAGAAAGAGGGGAGATAGAAACGAAGAGAGAGAGAGAGAAAAAAAGAGAGGTGAATGGGGCACGAAGAGAAGGGAAGGAAATGAGGAAGAGAAGGGGGAGATGAGATACATTGAAGGGAAGGAAGGAGAGTGGAGGGCAAAGGAGGAAGGGGAATTGAAGGGAGACAGGAAGAGGGAGGAATGGATAATAGGTGGGAGAAGGAAGATGGGACAAGACAGGAGTGGAGTAGGGGGTAGATAGGAGAAAGGAACAGACTGCACACAAAGGGAGACAGTGAAAGGGAGAGAAGAGGTGTGATTGGAGGAAAAAAAGACAGAAAATGAAACAGAAGGAGGGAGGGCGTGAGGGAGACACGAAGTGAGCAATTGCAGAAATGATGGAAGGAACAAGGGCGAAGAGAGGAGGGAGGAAAGGGGGCAGAAAGGGAGGGAAGGTAGTCAAGAGAAGGGAACAGGGGAAGGGAAGTAGACGGAAGGAAGGGGGAGGAGAGGAAGGTAGAAAGGGAGGGAAGGTAGACAGGAGGAGGGAACGGGGGAAGGGAAGTAGACGGGAGGAAGGGGGAGGAGAGGAAGGCAGAAAGGGAGGGAGGAGGAGAGAAGGGAGGTAACAGGCAGAAAGGGTAGGGGAGGGGTTTAGGACAGAAGGAGGGAAGGGGAAGGAAGTAGACGGGGAGGAAGGGGGAGGGAGAGGCTTAACAGGAGGAGGCGGGGGAAGGGAGTGACGGGAGGAAGGGGAGAGGGGAGGGAGGAGGCTTCGCCGTGGAGGAGACGAGAGAGGCCAAGAGGGGTTGAGGCGACAGTCTGAGGTTGATTTAGTATCTGGTATCATGAGGCCAAATCAACGTGTAGCTGTGCGATCCCTACGATGAGTTCGGCCGATAACTATCAACAATAAGTGAGTATAATAAAGATTAAGTGAATGTAGTTGTGGCGAAGTTCAGAGCAGGAAGAACGTTAAAGGTTATTGAGAGAGTTATTACTCTTAGCAGAGGAGGGGTGAACAACGCGATGGCCGTTTCATTGTCAAAACACAAATTACACTATAAAATGGCATATGGCCAGCTTAAGACGTCACAACTCCCAGAGGGTTTGGAATAAGGTTGTTAGTACAGTGATTAGATGCTGACAAGGGAGAAAGGGTATTGACAGAGGGAGCAAGGTTGTAGTTTGAGAGGCTAAGGTGTTGGGAAGGTGGGTAGGAGACTGACAGGATGGTTATGTTGCTGCCAAGGGTGAGTAGTGGTTGAGACGTTGACATCTGATTGGCGTGGGTGGACAGTGGTAATAATGAAAAGTTAATCAGATGGTCTGGATCACGATAAAAAAAAAAAAAAAAAAAAAAAAAAAAAATGGAAGGGCCGACTGGGGCGAAAAAAATATGAATGAGGATAAAGCGTAGGCGTAGGAGGAGGAGGAAGGAGAAGGAAGTGGACGATACGGAAAAAATAATATGAGGTAGATATAGCATATCATCCTTCATCGAATGTGCAAATAACATTATACACAACCATATGCTTGCTTATGAACACTCGCGAGGACAAGAATGTAAAAGCTGTTTGAAGTAAAGGGATAGCGCGAGAGGCGTCGAGGGCTTAGAGGGACACACCTTCGCCATAATCACAGGGTGGGGGACCGTCTGGCAAAGCCTGGAACCCGCGGGGAGCCTCGCTGTCCAGACGGGCTTGGAGGAGCTGGTATGGTTCTTCGCCCGAATAATGGCAGGGTTCCGTAAGGGAAGGTTTTCTGTGTCAGACAACAGCGAGAGCCGGAGCCGATGATGACACGTTCACTCAGGACGTCACGAACCGCAGTGTTGGTAAAACGAATGTCCAATTTCCCAAAACACTGCCAGGGAGACGTGGGTCGAGGGAAAGCTTTTTTGTGTTGCTCTAGCAGGAGAAAAACAACAGCACTGGGTGATAAACACTATGGGTCGACAGGAATAGTGATACGCTGTCAGACCTAAAGACGGAAAGCAGGTGTAACTGGAGAATGAAGAAAAAAGTCGAATCAACACTTTTGGGTAACGTAGACAGTGCTAGAAACATATGTGCTTTTGTGCCAAGCGACTAGATGAAACGGTATCCATTAGCTATAATGGATACCAAATATATACTACTAATGATAATGATGAAGTCAAATACTAAATATAATGCCAGTCAACTAACAGCTTATTAAGGCTTGAGCAGAGATTACTGCACAGAGAACCGAAACAAAAGTTTGATGTAATGTTGCGCAATTAAAAACGGAGAAGGTTGCTGAAGGTTCAAGAGGATAAAGTAGTTTCAAATTACAGTTAATTATGAGGAAGTCATGGTAGTTAAAATGGACAGGTAATAGCATGAAGTTAGCAAGGGGTTGCCCTAATGGTGGCTGGGAGGGTGGAGGGGAGGGGGGGGGTGCTATAGTTAGTGGGGAGGAAGAGGAATGGGGTGTCAGAGATCGCTCGAGGGAGAAACTGGAGGTGATGGAGTTAGCAGGAGGGATGGGGGGGGGGGAGGGGCACTCTCTACCTGCCAGCTCGACCCCATACAGGTTATACATATGCATTTATAAATACAATATATATGTATATGTAAGTAAATGTACAGGTACACATACAGAAAGAGCAGACGTTTCTGAGATATGTAAAAATTTATTTGATATCTGTAAATTCATATATATATATATATATATATATATATATATATATATATATATATATATATATATATATATATATATATATATATATGTGTGTGTGTGTGTGTGTGTGTGTGTGTGTGTGTGTGTGTGTGTGTGTGTGTTTATTATGTATGTATGTATATATATATATATATATATATATATATATATATATATATATATATATATATCCGAGTGTAACTCACTGTTAAAATATGATATCCGTGAACAAATATATTCTATTGATTTTGGAATAAAGTATATACTGTATATTTTTTCCAAAGGCTATGTATGTACTAGAAGATTGTCTAAGAAATATATCAAACGTATTGTCAAATTGTGATACTTTGTCCGGGCACATAATTACGAATTATGCTGTGGAAGGCGATCAGCATATTGTGAAGAAACAGCCGAGGAGGAGCTCACGTTCCTCCTCCGCTCCGAGTTATTGTTTGAGTGTCTAAACAGAACTAGACAAAAAATGGTCCTTGATTCTGACTACAGAATTGCTCAGTTCCTCTATAGAGCAGTGAAGCCCCTCATTAAGACCAATTTATTATTTTTTTTTTACCTCTGCTCCTCAGAATGACTGACTTGCTAAGCTGTTCTAAGGAAGAGTTGTTTAATCCCTTCCATGAAACAGGAACTGTATCTTTTAAAGTCATTTGGAGTGTTTGTTGTTTTGTTGTTGTTGTTGTGGTGAGCCTTTTTCTAAACCATAAGGACTTGTTATCTGGAGAAGTGGAAGATGTTAAGGGCCTCTCAGCAGGTGGAGGCAGTAACACAGACGAACGTCGCTATAAAAACCCTTTTCCTCAGCGCCGCCCACCAGTAACAGTGGATCCGTCAAGGCCACCCTACCTGCTGCCTCCGCCCACCACTCGCTATACATGTTTGGGAAAATTATATAAATCCCACACTTGTCGAGAAAGGCGTTTTATCGCCTCGGGAGAAAGACGGTTGGCGGCGTTGTCAAGTCTCACGGAATTACTTTTTGCAAGTCACGAAATTTTCGAAGTTGCGAAAACGGAAAGCTATTAAAGTAACATTCTTTTTTTCCAAGTTGGCAAGTGCTGAAAACAAAATCGCAAACAGGACTCTGCGTGTAGGATCATCCAGTGAAAAACTGCGGAAAGCAAACAGTCAGAATTACACTGTGCCGACCTACAGATCAATAACAACGACGACGCAAAGCATGAAATGGCCGAACACGGATCCATAGAAGTGCATTTTTTTTTCTTTCACTATGGCGTGACCTCGAGTTTGACTTCCTGCTCACCGCCAGATCCCCATTGCCTCCCGCTGGCCAATGACTCCCGCAGCTGGAGAAGCACAACAACCGCATCGTTCGCAATTGCACCCTCGCTCATTGCACATTCGTCGCCCTCCTGATGATCTCGACTTAGACCTTCGACGCTCTCGTGATCCAGACGATACGCGGGAGGGCAGCGGAGGCGGCGAAGGAGCGACGGGGGGACGCGGCTCGGAAATTAGCCAAGGGTTCGTAGCGTCGTGATGGCAGAGGTAGACATTAGGTTGGGTCTAAGGTTCACGGCAAGAAGTAGGGATAAATTATAGCTCGGATTAC
>NW_020869897.1:961281-963781 GCF_003789085.1 Penaeus vannamei
GTAGTTGAAAAACGATCAATACTGATTTTACGATAACAGGGTAAGTGTAAAGCGAAGTTGTTATAGGATCACAACCAACGTTTACTGCCTCAATCAACATTGGCCATCGTAACTAACGCGTTTTATCACGGTCCCCACATTCACTACCTCATCGCTCTCTCTCTCTCTCTCTTTCCCTTCTCTCTCTCTCTCTCTCTCTCTCTCTCTCTCTCTCTCTCTCTCTCTCTCTCTCTCTCTTCTCTCTCTCTCTCTCTCTCTCTCTCCTCTACGGCACTTAAACTCCTATAACTATAACATACACATCCAAGCCTGGCACTGTGCAGCACCTATCAGTGTCAGTGTCAATGGCTACCACTCTCAGGGTGAGATGCGAACTGCCATCACCAGAGCAACACCTCAGCCCGGGAGCTTCCGTTCAGAGTGAGATGGCTTTACGATCTCTCACGACTCGGCAGCTGATCCGAGTCTACTTTATGTATGTATATATATGTATATATATATATATATATATATATATATATATATATATATATATATATTATATATATATATATGCACATATATATATAATAATAATAATAATAATAATAATAATAATAACGATAATAATAATGATATATAGTTGATCAAAGTAATATCAGTAATGATGAATATGATGATAATAACACTAATGACAGTTATGATGAATATGATAATTTTTATACCAGCTATGATAGTGTTAATAAACCTAATAATAAAACCAATTACAATATCATTAAAGCACAAAACAACAAATGTGTGGCCTTTGAATTACAATGATGTTAAAAGAAGTTGTGATAATAATGAGAAGGATAAAAGCTGTTGAACTGATAATGAAAGTAGATTATGCAGACCATGGTAACTATGATGATAGTGAAGACATTAATTATAATAATAGCAACGAATACATTGGTAAGAGTAATAACACTAAAATATTGATGATGATAATGGTGTGGATAAGAATAATGATGAAAATGATAATGCTTAAAATGATGATGATATTGATAGTGAAGATAATGAAGATATCAGCAGCTTGACCTACCAGAATAACAATGATCATGGCAGGACAAGTGATACCAGTCATACTTATCGTACATCATACTGAAAATGCAACTAAAAAAGAAAGAAAAAAAGAACAACAACAAAGATGCACACAGCCTGAAAAAAATATACGATCCATAAAACAAAATCACACAAAAAAGCAAAAGAAAAATGCGAATAAAAAGCTTTACTCGACGAAGACTCGAGGACCAAGCCAACAGCAGACCCCGGGATAAAGCTTAAAGGCCCATGCATGTCCAGCAGTTCCTTGTAGTTTGGCAGCTGATGGATGAGTGTCTCTGCGGCCTCGCGTGTTTTAAACCTTTCCAGGTGTTTTATTTTCTCTAAGTGACTCGACAGGATCAAAACAAAAGGCGAACGTTCTTTTTCAAAGGTTATTTGTGTCCACGAAACACATTAGCATTTTTGGGTTTATATTTTTGTTAGTGTGATATTGGGATAGAAGGGCCATGTGGGAGACTGCAAGAGGTACATATTGAATGAGAGCATATATATATATATATATATATATATATATATATATATATATATTATATTTATATATTGTGTTGTGTGTGTGGTGTGTGTGTGTGTGTGTGTGTGTGTGTGTGTGTGTGTGTCTCTCTCTCTCTCTCTCTCTCTCTCTCTCTCTCTCTCTCTCTCAATATATATATATATATAATATATATATATATATATATATATATATATATATGCATATATGTGTATGTATTTATGTATATTATATATATATTATATATATATATATATATATATATATATATATATATATATACATATATACGCACACACACAATATATGTATCTAAATATATGTGTATGTGTGTGTATTTTTGCGACATCCCACCGGTTACGAAAGGACATGGATCTGCATCTTAAAGAATCATGTCGAGTTGGTGCTGGAAGAATCTTTCCTACAATCCCTCTACGGTAATCTTGTGTTGTGTTGTCTCTTCGCAGGGGCGCTGAAGTCTCCTCTTCAGGACACATGCCACGGAAGACAAGTGGTTGCAAGTGCAGCAGATGCTACCCCCACCCCCCCCCACACCACCCCATTCCTGATGTAATCCAAGGGAAAGGAAAGAGCTCATGCAGTTTGGTACCACTACTGGCGCAGGAGTTGCCAGAACGAGGTTTAATCCAATGACGAATTCCTTCTCAGGGATTACTCCATTATGTATTTAAGTAGTACACTCAACTACTAGAGATCAGCATCATTATATTTGGTAAGGGAAATTAAACTGACGGAAATCAGACATGGCGCTAGAGACACCATGTGTTAATGGTCGGTTTGTTTCAGATTTCCTAACTCAGTAGCAGTGGCGATGGTCAGTAAAGGAAACACAGATGGATCCATGCTCCCACTTTCCACGTGCACTTACATTCACGATTGTTTACACGCACACACACGCGCGTGCAT
>NW_020869897.1:973781-976281 GCF_003789085.1 Penaeus vannamei
CAGTTGCAAGGGACGAATTGTCGAAGAGATAATATGCAGAGGGACACACTTAAGAAAATCCAAAGTAGTTTTTGGTAGTTTTAAAGTTTTTGTTTTAAAGAATTGTGTGTCTTTGGGTGTTGGGAATATGCTTCAGACCAAAACAACAAACTATAATTTCATCAAGCGATAGTTCCAGATATCTTCTCCAGTTTGATATTTGAACTTGGCACTGCAGTGGCACTTTGTCCTACGTTGGACTGTTCACAGCTATTAATACATTGGATAATGGATCCATAATAGTAAATGCACTATAGCCATAACAGGTACCGTTGCTGAACAAAAGTTATTTGTACATTTTGTGATTGATCTTGATAAGAGCAAATTTGTTTCTAAATGCAGAACTTTCACACTGTAGCAAGTGTATCGAAAAGTGCACCGAGTCTGAATATCTGCTTGTAAGGTCCTAGCGAAGGTCACTTTTTGAAGGCACTCGGGGTTTCAAAAATAACTGCACGTATGTTTTCTTGCTTCTGATGACATGAAGCTTATGTACGAATATGGGTATCTTTAATTTGCGACCTATTTTACAGATCTTAATACAAGGAAATATGCGATTGGTATGGATTAGTCTACAGCTTATCTAACTCTCGAATGATGTTAGCTGAAAGTGTTTACACTCCTGCTAAATCTCCCTGCTGTCAGAGCTATAGTGGTACTCACGTTAATCTTACTCTTAGTTTCTATAACTGTTTCGTTGATAAATCGAAGAGAATAAATTGAGATATTTGCAGAGGATGGCAGATTGGCTAGGAAGGGCTGGGCGCTTGCTGCTAGATTCACCTGTGATGAACCTGAAACAGTATACAGCGCGGAAAATGATAATGATAATGGTGGCGATAATATGTACGTTGACAATAACGATGAGGATATAATAACTCTTGACATTATTGATGTCACGGGTAAAAAATACAAAATAATATCCGCAGTAAACTAATTGAAATTTCAGCGACACGGATTTATTATCATGAGGATATTGTTAATGATACTATATTAGTTGCTGGTGCATGTTCCTACAGCAAGCGAGTGTTGAATAATACAGCGTGTTGCTGTATTTGGCTGATGGAGTAATGGACGAGGCGAAGCCGTCAGGGTACACTTGTAAAGCGACGCTATACTCTCGTTCAAAGAATGCTCATGTGGACTGGAAATATGTAGATTGTTATATTATGTTGTAGATGAGTTGTAGGATGGACGGTGTAGCATGGCGCGTGCCGCACATCGTGATGATGACCTTAGAGTGGCGACTGCCCGAAAGATGTTCCCACCTGAGGACGAACCGTGGCATGGCACTTAGCATGGCAACTTTTAGCCTTGCCGTGTGGGGCCTGACAGAGTAATGGCAGCACGTGTTGCCAGGCATCGCCACGACGCACACAAAAGCGAGGCGGCTCCACACCTGCGTGTCCATCACGTCGAAGATATATAGATTACACATTCTTGGAACGCGTTTTATACACACTCTATCATCTGTTTACACAACAACCGCTTCGCACACAATGGGAATAATTTAGTAGGTCGAAATAATCTCGTGTTCTTAGGAACTGGATCCGGGTACAATAACGTGACCGTTGATGAGACACACGGAGCTCGGCCTCCCTGGGTGACACTCGATGCTTATATACTTGAAGGGACGGCGACTTGTGATATACTGCGAGGAGCGATATCGTGTTTCTCTGACGACGATGCGAGTCACGGGAGGCCGGGTACGGAAACATCTCTCACTTACGGGCTGTTTATTACGATAAGGATCCGTCTTCGTTATTGCTATTATCATCATCATAATTATTGGACGATTATCGCTTTTGTTGTTATTATTGGTGTCCTCAATGCATCATTATTGACATTGTTAATATTGTCATATTGTTTTTATTAATGCTATTGTTATTATGATTATCACTAACCTTCTCATTATTATTGTTATTATTATTACCATTACCATTATTATTATTTTTACTATTATTATTGTTATTATTATTATTGTTATTATTACTATTATTAATATCATTAATATTGTTATTATTGTTATTAATATTATTATCATTATTATTATTGATATCATCATTATTGTTGATATTATCATTATTATCATTATTGTTATTTTATTGTTATTATCATTATCATTACTATCATCATTATCATTATTGATATTATTGTCATTATTGATATTGTTATTATTACTATTGTTATTATTATTGTTATTATCATGATTGTTATTATTATGTATATTATTATATTATATTATTATTATTATTATTGTTATTATTATTATTATTATTATTATCATTATTCATCATCATATTATTATTATTATTATTATTATTATTATTATTATTATTATTATTATCATTATTATATCATTATTTTATATTATTATTATTATTATTATTATTATATTTATTATTATATTATTATTATTATTATTATTATATTATTATTATTATCATCATTATTATATTAT
>NW_020869897.1:981281-986281 GCF_003789085.1 Penaeus vannamei
GCTGTCGTTGGATTGTTTCCCCGCCGGATTTGCCTCGGTGTGAGGGTACATCGGAGCATTAATTTTCTCTGACACTTGGGCCATATCGCATTACGAACATAAACAGTGTTGGATACTATCTTGATCGGCTATATTTATTGATGATTCTTTTATTCATTCAAAAATCGTGTACGGATTCATTTTATGCCATACATTCGTGCAGATGTATGTTCTATTTTTAACGCATTTATAGTTAATTCTGATAACCAGGGTACACCATGGCACACGAAACACGTGACGCACTCAGGTGTTAATCTGCCAACCGGTAAGTACAAAAATAAGTATATTTATATTCTACAGGAGTAACTTATACACTATTATGACAGTTCCATTTATTAGTTGGACGTTGTGTTGGATTATCTGGCTGCAAGGACTTACATAACAGGCATAGACTCAGATCTTCGAATGATATTATTTCAGAAGATCGAATTAGTTCAAGAAGACATAAAACTATAGCACGGATCAACTTCCGAAGAACATTTTATATAACGTAAAACTAACAGAACATAAAGATATTTCATAGAACATAAAACCGTAAACAAAAAAACAAAATAATAATAATGATATATAATAATAATAATAATAAATAAATAAATAAATAAACAAATAAATACATAAACATAAATCTACTTCAGAGCATAAAACTATTTCAGAAGAACACGCAACTACCTCTTGGCCGATTGCTTAGACGTATTCTTACAAACACCACCACAGTCGGTCTTTCCTTACCAAACTCCGGACAGATACCGGCAACTGTGCTTGGGATTGCTCAAATATCGATAATTCTGGAAGAAAACTCATCAGTTGCATTGATTTTCGCTCGCGCCTAACGTGGGAAGGCTGAGAAACTACGAGAACATACCAGAACATGAGCTAGAACACGGCCTGTATTTAGCCCTGTTCTGTGTGTCCCTCAAGACGACTTCAAGAGCCATCAGCAAACTAATGGCAGACTTTGATTCCTTTTCCTCCGGGTTGCTTTTCTACTTGAGACGTCTCACCTCTCTTGCGTCTTGTCCCAGGGCACATTTTGAACGGCTTTGCTCTCACTTCACCGTACCTTCTTTTGAACACCTAAGACGGCGACGGCTTGCCCTAGGAGCACGGTCTCCGAAAGGGGAAGGGAAGAGGACGCCTCCAGAAGCCCCAGGGTAAGTCCTCCTCCCCCTTTCCCCTCGGCGGCACGTTATGAAGAGCCTTGCCATTCAGGCGAGGGCGTAAAAGGATCTAACAGGATTACAATTCCTGCGACAGAGTACGTTTTAGATCCTTCTAGGATATTGTGCGGTTCGCGGCCATCATAACTGACTTAAGTTCTCCAGTAAATTTGGCGTTATGTAAACGTGCGCCGAGTCGTTTCTATCAGGGCGAATTCACTCTCCGCCTCAAGAAGGGAGAGGGGAAACAAGGAGAGGGACGAATAGGAGGGAGAGGATGGAAAGAAGAAGAAGAGAAGGGGCAGAATGAGTTAGAAAGGGAGCATCCGCATTATATATATATATATGTAAAAATAAATAAGTAAATCAATGAAGCATCATCTCGCCGACGACCTTCCTCCTCGACGAAGGCCAAGCAGGTCTCCTCCCCTCGAGTCCGTAAGAGGGAAAAGTGTCTCGGGTTACTTATGGACGCCCCTCGGCCGCCTCATGATGCGAGGTGCGTCCTGCGCGGCGGATTTATTACACGGCGATAAATCAAGGCCGGGGTTGACGCCGCCGCCAAACCGGTGTAATGAGCAGCGCGTCCAGCGGCTCCGAAGATGAATGTCATGCATTTCCCTTTCATGTCCACGGAAGCTTTTGTAGTCGATCCCGGATGAAGCCGCGGGATTGATGCGTTCGGACCGCCGCCTGCTTTTTATGGGTAATGCGAACATGTTGAAACGCGTCTGAACGACCGCAATGCTGCGTAGAGCCTAGTTACGTGTGACAAATACAGCTACGTGTATTTTCATGCTTTCTTTTTTTGCACGCGTGTGTGTTATTTGTGTGTGTGTGTGTGTGTGTGTGTGTGTGTGTGTGTGTGTGTGTGTGTGTGTGTGTGTGTGTGTGTGTGTGTGTGTGAGGGAGAGAGTGAATGAGTGTGTGTGTGCGCACGCGCGCTCACTCGCGCGTGCACGTGCAAGTGCACAGAAGCGTGCGAAGAGGTTATTCATTTTTCTAAACTTTTCTCTCTCCCCTTGTTTTCCCCTTTCTCTCCCCCTTGTCCTCCCGCTTTTTATCCGCCTCAGCCCACGAACCGGAAGGGAAAAAGTTACAATCAGTATAAACTCCCTCAAGCAGTTCGCGCGATTTTCCATTCCTGGCCTGTCTTCGCTCGCTGATGGAGCTCTAAGCCGCGACAGGAGGGAGCCCGAGTTTCGACGTGGCAGTTATCAGATATCTCAAGAGGTATTTATATTATAAAGGCGAAGAGGAGGAGAATATAGAAGAAGGAGGAAATGGAAGACGAAAGAGGAGGTGAGGATGGAGATGGATTGGAAGAAGTGGGAGAAAATGGAGGAAGATGTAGAAGAAGGGGAAAATGGAAGACGAAAGAGGTGAGGATGATGATGGAGAGGAAGATGTAGGAGAAAATAGAGGAGGATGTAGAAGAAGGAGGAATTGGAAGACGAAAGAAGAGGTGAGGATGATGATGGAGAGGAAGATGTAGGAGAAAATGGTGGAGGATGTAGAAGAAGAGGAGGGCGAAAGAGGAGATGAAGATGATGGAGAGGAAGAAGAGGAAGTGACTAAGAAGGAAGATGAAGGCAATCAGGGCGAAGGATCCTAGAGAATAAGCAGTAGAAAAGGGGAAAAAAAGAAAAGAAAAAGAAAGAGAAGAAGACGAAGAAGAGAAGAAAAAGACGGAAGATGAAAAGAAGATGAAGACGAAGAAGAAAAGAAAAAAAGAAGAGGAAGAAGATAAAGCTGAAGCATCCGAAAAAGAAAAAGAATGAAGAAGTGGGTGGATAGAAAGAAGTACGTTGTATTTCATTATTCTTTCAGGAAAGTCTGCAACTATCATCAAGAGTGAATTTAATTATTTTGAAAGAGAAACGCAGAAGTTTTCCTTTACCTGAGTTAAATGCGTATCATGAATACTGTATTTCACAAACGCTCCGAAAGATCCCAAAGTATTAGTAGTATCTTTTTATAATATATGCACACACACACACACACACACACACACACACACACACACACACACACACACACACACTCATTTGATGATGATGAAAATAAAGATAAGGATATGATAATCAGGGTACTAATAAGAATAACAAAAATGACTCTTATAGTAGTGGTAACAGTAGCAATAGTTGTAATAGTAGCAACAGCCACAGCAGCAGCAGTATTAGTAATAATAGTAGTAGTAATATTTATAATATTAGTAATAATTGAATTGTTGACAGTGATTACAATAAAGATTGCAATTAGATAGGCAAATGGAGTAAGTTTTGACAAAATTGTGAATGAATTAATAAATGAAGAAAATAAGTATATAGACAGATGTATAGATAAATTAATAGTTAAATTGGTATAATAACCAGAAGAAATACAATACTAAAATATCACAACCAGTAGACCACCAAGTCAAAGCCCTACAAAGAAACTTGGCGTGACTGTATAATCACGTCTTCAGCAAGAGCCGGTGCTGCTTGGTGGCGGTGGGTTGGCTTGAGTGGAGGTACAGGTGGTGGCGGTGGAGGTGGAGGAGCTGGGGGCGGTAAACCGAACCAGGCAGGCTAAAAGACGAGGTGGGTTGGCTGTAGCGGAGGTACAGGTGGTGGCTGCAGAGGTGGAGGCGGTAAGCTGAGCCAGGCGGGGAGAGAAGACTAACAAGGCACACGTGCTTGTTCAATTTCCTTTTGGGCTACTCTCTTTGACGGCGCCGACTCGGGTGCAGGTGTCTGAGGCAATGTGAGGGAGTGTGAGGTGATTTCTTCCTCTCTTCAAAGGGTTTGTGCTGGGAAGGACTGTGGTGTTCGAGATTGTTTTGGAATGATGATGCGGGGATGGGGGTGTGGGGTGGGGGTGGGGGTAGAGTAGGGGGTGTTTGGTTCCTCACTGAGGGAAGTATAAGTGAATGGAATGTGGTGTCATGTATATGCGTCTATATACAGTGCATACATGTGATATTAAAAGAGTATATTCCCTATAAATATATTTCTCCTTTGGTAGATTACTTCCTATTATCAGCATAGGCAAGATTTAGACCAAAAATATTAATACCTTAATTTCTTAAACTAACGGGCTTGGAGGAAAAACTCTAAAGCGATTTCAATATTCATTAGCCGTTTAGGTGCTTATGATTCAGTCTGGCCTAAATCAGCGAGTGATCAAATACAAAAAGAAGTTTTGTCTTATAATTTACCTTGATAAGAACCAAACACTTCTGCAGCTGACCTGGTAGAAACGAGAGAAAAACAAAAGTGGAATGCAGTAAAGTCGTGGTTACCTATTTAAGAAAATGCTGGCGTCTAGACAATATCCCGTTTTCTGTCATTTGCAGTTTTGTTTTGTTTTGACCCGGCGAATCCCCGGCCCGTTGGTTCTTTTTGCACGTGTAACCACAGGGGAAGGCTGGTCAGCACCGCCTCCAACCAAAGAAATGCTACAGTACCCGTTTCCTTAACTAGCAGAACCGTTACTTGAGGGTACGTATTACCTCTACTCTTTCCGGTATTTTCATCCGTGATCTTCCAACGACAGTTATCCACTTGGGGATCTAGGTGATTCGGTAGTTTACCCTGAAATTAAGCGTTATATATCCTTGTATATGTGTATAAACAAGATAAGTATAAGTATATACAATTCTCTCTCTGTCTGTTTGTCTCTCTGTCTGTCTGTCTGTCTGTCTGTCTCTCTCTCTCTCTCTCTCTCTCTCTCTCTCTCTCTCTCTCTCTCTCTCTCTCTCTCTATATATAATATATATATTATATATATATATATATATACATATATATAGTATATAATACA
>NW_020869897.1:998781-1003781 GCF_003789085.1 Penaeus vannamei
AAATTAGTATAGACACTAGATCTTCATGAACAATTAGACATACAGAGATATGAGAGCAGAAAGCATTTGGTGATTACGTAGAGAAGAGAGTGTCAGAGAGAGAGAGAGAGAGAGACGATTGAGAAGAGAAGAAAAGCATTGTCAAGATAAGAAGAGATAAGACACGAAGAGTAGAGGAGAATTGGAGAGAGAAACCAGCAAATTTTAAGATCAGACAGTTTAAAAGACAGAGAGTCAGGTTGATGGATAGTAGAACAGTTAAGATAGAGAAAGTAGCCACACGAAGGTTAAAGGAAAGAAGGAAGTAGGTAATGTTTAAGGATGATTTTATATGTAATTGATGACAGATTCATAACGAGAGGGTGATATGAAGTTATGGATAGTAAGGAATCAAATACTTCTCTTAGTAGAGCATGGTGTCAAAAGAAAAATAACTATTGATTATTTTTATACTTATCAAGTAAATGATCTTGAAAATTCCTGTTAAATTCAATTCTGAATTATAAAACGAGGGTAGCATTAAGATTCATAAAATGTAGTCAATTACTCTAATGGTTTACTATGAAAGAGAGGAGAGAGAGAGGGAAAAAGAAAAAGAAGAAAGAAAAAGAAAGAATGAATGTGTCACACTACACACATCACTACACACCAACACACACACACCCAGCATAACATAGTACAACTTCACAACACATCATCACATAACATAACAACCACAACACACAGCACACACGAGCATCTCAAAAAATTAAACAACAAATGGCCCGCGCAACAACACCTCACACATTCTGTAAATATGTATATAGAAAATAAGACAGTTAATTTATTTTCTGTACAATCACATCATACACCTACTAATCATACACTATAAATAATAACTACACATAGACGATAAGAGAACGACAACACATAACATCATGAAATACGTAAGAACACATAGCACCAGACATGAGAGAAGAGAGAGAAGAGAGAGAGAAGATCACCACTCTACAAAGTACATGATACCTACTACATACAATATAACAGATGGGACAGAACCAAAGGAGAGAGCAGAGAGAGACCAACCGCCACATACCCATACATCAGCTACCTACCATATGTACTAACAGACTATCAATAGATACTATAGCCTACACCCACACCGACAGCGAGAGAGAAAAGAATTATTTTGAGGATAAAGCAGGAGGCAGAAGGAGGCGCCGAAACGAAAGAGAAGAGATGATGTCAAGAAGATGCTGTTGGAGAAAGAAAGAGAGAGAGAGGGAGAGAGAGAGAGAGAGAGAGAGAGAGAGAGAGAGAGAGAGAGAGAGAGAGAGAGAGAGAGAGAGAGAGAGAGGAGAGAGAGAGCAGAGGAGCAGGGAGAAAGATAGATAGATAGAGAGAGATGAGAGATATAGACAGACCGACACACCGACAGACAAAGATAAAGACACCAAGTGAAAAAACAAAGAATATGAAGAACAGAGAAAGAAAAGAAAAGCAAAAAAGAAAAGCAAAGCCAGAGCCAGGCAATCGCAGGCCAAGAGAAAGGATAGATTTATCTGCGCAGAATACTGGTCGTGTATATATTTTCTAATTTTCCACAACCTCACCCAATCAGAAAACACTTGGAGCTAAAATGGACGCTTTACGGGATGGAGCATTTCAAAGGCTTCCATGGTACTCTGGACACAACTGCAATGAAACTGGGGATGAAATTGTAGAATTAACCCATCTTTCATGGCCAACAATAAGAGAGAAACTGTAGAAAGAACTTTTTTTTCTCTCTCTCTTTTTTGGATTTTGGAGTTGATAGTTGCTGTAGATCAAGAACTATTGCGCCTGAGAGAGTCCAAATAATGTCATTCTGTTAAAACACGAAGTAGATTCTTTTGCTGGTTGTTGCTTTAATGTGTGTGAATTTGCTTTATATATACGCATACAGACGGAAAGTATATACATACATACGCACATACATATGGACATTTATATATATGCACACACACACACACACACAAATATATATATATATATATATATATATATATATAATATATATATATATATATATATATATATATATATATATATATATATATATATATATATATATACATACACACACACACACACACACACACACACACACACACACACACACACACATATATATATATATATATATATATATATATATATATATATATGTATGTATGTATGTGTGTGTGTGTGTATGTGTGTGTGTATAGATGTGTGTGTTCATACGTCTTTGTGTTTAGTTATGTTTATGAATGCATGCTTATCTGTTTTGTCTGTCAGTACATCTTTCACCCCAACTTCCACCTACGCCCCCCCCCCATCACCCGCCCACCCGCAGCCTCCCGCACGCGTCCGAAGCGCTGCGGGCGAGGGTCGTATTCCCGCGCGGTCCCGGACGACAGCATCTCTGGTCGTGACAGGTCAGCTCGGGTCGTTTTCCAGGTTCCAGGTTCCAGCCGCCCCAGCCCGCTCGCCCCTTCTGACTGGATGCTTTAAGTCCGTGTTTCTGAATTTGTCAATATGTTGTTTAGGCGGACTGGCTGTCAGAGGCTGCGGGCGATGGCTGGGCTGTTTTTGCGTCGGGCTTGCGTGCTCGCGCGTCTGTTCTCGCTTTCTGTGGCTGTCTTTATTCGTCTCCCTTATTTAATATGTACGTGTGTTTTCGTGTCGGTGATTTACATTTTAGTTTATTCTTTTGATTTATTTTTTATATACTCATTGTCTGATTTGACTGCAAAATGACTAATTTGGCAGATCATTCTACCTGCAAATACAATTTGTTTTGTTAAATATAAATTTTACAAATCAATATATATATGTATACAAACGTACATACACATACATACATACATACATATATATATATTATATATATATATATATATATATATATATATATATATATATATATATCGTGTGTTTGTGTGTGTGTCTGGCGTGTATAAACACACACACACACGGACACACGCACACACACATATATATACATATATATGTTCCATATATATATATATTATATATATATATATATATATATATATATATATATATATATATATATATATATATATATATATTATATATATATGAAATATGTTGTTGGCGCTGTAAATAGCTCAAGAAAAAAGGAAATCAAACTGAAAACAAAGAAAATTGTGGGAAAAACTAAAAGGAAATTATGCAATAATTAATAGGAAAAATAATGCCTACATTTCTACTTAGATGAAGGCTTTTTCGCTGGAGGCGCACATTCGTACATACATGCATAATTGTATAAATACATGCATGCATAAATACATACATGCATAGTAGAGCACACACACCAGTGAATGTATGTGCATATGATATTTTTGCATGTTTTGAATTGTTTAACATGAAGTTAGCGGATACATTTTTGTTATCCTAACTTTTAGAATAAAGCCTAAAACTCGTGCGTTGCCCAAACTCTCACTTTTGCGGGAAAAAGGGAAGATAAACGATATTTTCCAAAGAATGTTCCACATGCATACTGATCCATCAATGCGTCTGTGCTGTATAACGAGGCTCAAAATCTGAGGCACAAAAACGTCAGTGTTTGGGACACACTTTCACACACACACACGCACACACACACCACACACACACGCACACGCACACGCAAACACACAACACACACACACACACACACCACACACACACACACACACACACACACACACACACACACACTACACACACAGACAAATAAACAAATACACATTTACACTCACCCATAACCATAATGATGCTCTGGCGATTACACAGAGGGTAGAGAACAGTAAAAATAACAATATCAACGCCAACAGCAATATAAGGATAATGGAAGTAATAAAGACAATGATTGTTGACACATTGAGTAGGTAGCAGTATTTAGATAACTTTTCTACACTTTATCTTCCTAAGGCTGTATTAGGGTGTTTAAATGGCGTGACACAAGATACTGTTAAATACAATAAGTGAATGTAATTGCAGTTTAGTCAAGAGCATTAAATGCTATTGTCTTAATTATATATATATATATATATATTATATATATATATATATATATAATATATATATATATATATATATATATATATATATATATTTTTTTTTTTTTTTTTTTTTTTTTTTTTTTTTTTTTTTTTTGGGGGGGGGGGGGGATTAATATTTATACGACAAATAGAATGCTATAATCTGAAATCATATATTTAATATCAAAATTACTAACACTTTGGATAATGAAAAATAAATAAATAGATAAATAAAGAATGACAAAAAAAATCACGTTTTGTGCACATTGCAGTCAAATGAAACAAGAACCCAAGGATTTACTGTTGCAGAATCAGAAGGACTGCAACATTGCTACGTGGTCATGGCGGCCTTGCATCGTGCATCACCCGGCTAAAAATAGTGTCGACGTGATAATATGGTGGCCCGTGTGTGTGTGTGTGTGTGTGTGTGTGTGTGTGTGTGTGTGTGTGTGTGTGTGTGTGTGTGTGTGTGTGTGTGTGTGTGTGTGTGTGTGTGTGTGTGTGTGTGTGTGTGTGTTGTTTTGATTTCCTGTTTATTTCCTTCTCTTAGTAAACAAGTGAACACGTTGTACTTACATCGCCTTTTACATAATGTTACTAGTACAGTGATAATGATCTTAACTAAGATTTACGTTGGTACTCAGTGACAATCGCCATTATCGGATATATTGTTATCATCTTTGTTGTTTCTGTTGTGGTTGTTAATGTTGTTGACATTATTACTGATATAATAGTAATATAATGATAATCATAATGGAAATGATGATAGTGAAAATCATTATATTTATGATAGTAATAATGAAAAACAACAAAAAATAGTTATGCTAATTCTAATAATGTTGATGATGATAATGATTATGATAATAATAATGGTAATAACAATAATGATCATAATAATGAAAAAGAAGAGGATAATGATGATGGTAATGATGATAATGATAATAACAACAA
>NW_020869897.1:1013781-1016281 GCF_003789085.1 Penaeus vannamei
CGTAATATAGTAAGGATCTCTATTTATCTGTCCTTCTATTTATCTTATTACATCTTAATATACTTAATTTAGAATTAAAACGAACAGAACTAAAGGCTCGCCACTCAAAATTACAATTAAATGAAATATCAATAATACGTCAAACTATGTAATCGTTCTATCTCCCAGAAATTCTTGCCGAAATCGAATCACGGGATGCAATCAATCATTGATCCTGCTTGCATTACGAAAAAGAAAAGGTGAAAATTGATTTGATTCTGATTTTTTTTTTTTTTTTTTTTTTTTTTTTTTTAATCTGGGA
The DNA here is from genome assembly GCF_003789085.1 of Penaeus vannamei. NCBI lineage: Eukaryota > Metazoa > Arthropoda > Malacostraca > Decapoda > Penaeidae > Penaeus > Penaeus vannamei. The sequence goes on from NW_020869897.1 coordinate 1,014,083, forward strand.
TAAAGAAAACGGGAACTGGTGGTTGACTGTGGTCTGTGATCGAAAATTGAAACGTATGGGTTGCTAATGATAAGGATAATGGTAATGATACTCATTAATCATTTTTAATTTAATGATAATAATGATGATGATGATAATGATGACGAGAACGAGAAAAATGTTGGGTATGATTATGATGATGATGATGAAAATGAAAATGAAAATGATGATGAAAATGGAATGATTACGTCAGGAAGATGAAACGGAAGGTGATAATAATGATAATTAAGATAATTATGACAATGAAGTTAATCATGAAAACGAAAATGATGATAAGAATTATGTTATTGATACTAATGACAGAGATGATAGAACTAGATCATAACAAACATCAAGAACAACAACATCAAAACACAACACAACCAACAACAAAAATAAAAAAACAAAATAACAACAACGACCCTACAACCAATAAATAACCTTCCTAAAGACCACCTCAATGAATTTCCGAATAACCTCTTCCCCTTGTTATCGTTACGGGATATGTCAGCCCCGTCGCCTGGCCTCATATATGCATAGAACCACATATATATTCTTATGTTCGTCGCCGCAAATACGGTCGGTTGGTCGGGCCGTTTCGTCTCGGCCTCTTTCTCCTCCTCTTCTGTCGGGAGGGAAGGAGAGATGGATTTACACACACACACACACACACACACACACACACACACACACACACACACACATGATTGTGCTATTGTTATTAATTTTCTATTATTATTATTGTTATTATTATTATCATTCAAATCATTATCATTATGTTACTATTATTATTGTTATTGTTATTGTTAGCATTATTTGACGTGTGTGTGTGTGTGTGTGTGTGTGTGTGTGTGTGTGTGTGTGTGTGTGTGTGTGTTAGTGTTTGGGTCTTCTTTCTTCCTCTTTTTCGTCATCATTACCTTCATATTTTCCTCCTTTTTTGTACTTCTTACGTAATGTGTTGGAAGATGATGCTAAAGGAGAAGATGATACACACTTTTAAGGAAATAAAGAGTTCGTGTGCGGTGATGATCGCCGGCCAGAGCTGTTGTGAAGGGTCCATAACAGAGTAAGATGTATGCACACACACACACACACACACACACACACACACACACACACACACACACACACACACACACACACACACACACACACACACACACACACATACACACACACACACATCGTACACAGTGTATATAATAGATAGATAGATAGATAGATAGATAGATAGATAGGATAGATATAGATATATATAGATAGATAGATAGATACATACATACATACATACATACATAGAAGTATCTGCTTGCAAGTACGTTTTCATTTTAAATCCTAATCTCTTATTACTACTCCGTCACAAGATGCCGAGGCATAAAGAGCCGGAGATCCCGCAGACTCTCATGACGCGGAGCAAATCGTAAATAATGCAGACATTTATATTCATGAGTAGTGGCAATGCAATTTTGATTGTATAGCCTTTTCTGCGTCAAGGGGCGCGAGAAGCTCCTTGTCTTGAGAACCTGGTCAAGGGAGACGTAAGGGGCATTTCATAGTGGGTTTTCTATAGCGTGGCCACCTCTATGACTCGCCTGATCCAAAGGCGATCCCCGCTGATGTTTTATCAACTTTGTTAGATTAACTTGTCTTCGGATGGATCATTTCCGTCTTGCTTGAGGAATCATTTCTTGTAAAAGTTGAAGTAGCACTTCGCTCTCGTGAATAAAGTGAGGACAAATATGTTTACTTTGTGTGTTTATGAGATGCAAAGATGATATTGTGTGGGATTTGCATTCAGCTGTTTGATTGATTCTGCTCTCGGTTAGGAAAGCGTGAATGAATATTTTCCAATTTTTGTGAATGATTTTATGGATTAGCTTTTTATCCATTTATCATCACTAGATTTCTGTTGGTAATAACTCCACTGAGAACGAATACTTAGTGATGGTTTAGCACACTGGTTACCAACCTTTTTTATTCTGTTTCCCCCGGCTCATATATCATCTCACTGCTATTACTAGTTATGAATAGCATAATGGTGTCAATAACTAAAGTCGAAAAATACTTTAATGAAAGAATCCAATCCATGTGAGAGATAATTATAAGTAGGTACTGTAGGTGAGACGAAAATCAGTTTAGTTCGACATAATAAAAAACTCATATTGCTCAGTGCCCCCC
>NW_020869897.1:1048781-1051281 GCF_003789085.1 Penaeus vannamei
GGTAAAAGACCCGAAACAAGACGACCGCGCGCCGCCGTGAAGCAGAGTCGGGCGGGTTTAGTGTTATACAGCCGCCATGCCCAGCGCAGCGATGTCTTCGCGCAGTAACAGCCATAAAGACACAGAACCCCAAGGAAGTGGCGTGCCCTCCTTGCATAACAATGGCACCGTCGGCGTCGGGCCCTGAAGACCTCAGGGCACCCGGGGATAGATGGATAGATGATACGTCATCAAAAAAAATAGCGGCGAGGAGAAGGAAGGCTAACAAAACTTTCACGTCGTGACTATAACTCGCTCTCGGTATAGTTTGGCGGAACGAGGGAAGTACTTGCGTGTGTGTGTGTGAGTGTGTGTGTGTGTATGTGTGTGTGTGTGTGTGTGTGTGTGTGTGTGAGTGTGTGCGTGTTGTGTGAGTGTGTGTGTGCGTGTGTGTGTGTGTGGTTAAGGGAGGAGATGACTGAGATAGGTTGGCGGTTATCGACCGGCATCTATATTTATTAAAATTTGCATTAGGCGAAGGAAGTCGAACTTTTTTATGGGTCTGACGTGGAGGCCGCCGCACCAAAGGAGTCTGGGCGAAGTTTCTTTTATATGTATAATCCGAGCGAAAGAGAGAGGGAGAGAAAAAAGACCAACAAAAAAAGACGCCTTTTCCCCTGCGCTTTTATTTTCCCCGTCTCGAGGTACGGATGGAATCGTCGCTTTCCATCTTGAGTCAAACAGGATTTCGCATTTTCGTGACGACGCTCCGAGGAGATTGCAGGCTCCCTTCCCCCCCTCCCCCCGCCCCCATCGATAGATAGCGCGCGCCATTCAGCAGCGAGTAAATGCTGTTGACACAAACACGTCTCAGCGTGAAATATTGCACGCAAACGCCCTCCACATTCCTATCTGCATACATGAATTCCTCTCGGATGAAACTTCGTAGATCATCATGTGTGTTTTACAACTTGTTTTCCCTCGGAGATAATTTATGTGACGTGGTGTTGCCGCCGCGGATATGGCAGGTGGCGTGAAGGCGCTGGAGGAGCGTCGGCTGGCGAGGGCCTCCTCCTCCGTGGCCTCTTCGCCCTCCTTCAGCGCCTCCGTCTCGAGCCCATATTTTCTGAGGCCGAGAAGGAGGGAAAATTCTCGCGCGAAGTCTATGGCTGCCTGTGAGTAATGAATTGGCGAAGTGCGGGTTTCCCTCATGGAGACGAGATGGGTTGCCATGCGCGCCAGAAAAGTTTTATGCGCAAAATATGCCTGTTTATACACTGAACTGTTACACAAAGACGGTTGGAACATGTCTCAACACATACACGATCACCGAGACGCTTTGATCAATATCCGAAGATGCGCTTTGTACGTAATAGACCCGAAGACATATGCATGCAAAATAAGCAGTGTGCGAAAACGTCTCCCCTTTTTATTCGGATAACGTGATATCGGTAGATCTAGGCGCTATCTATATTTACATTCAAATGTAGGCTTCGCGATTCCTCCATGTCTCCGGGACATTCTCGTCGCTTCAGCAGCCGCCCCTTGATTTCTTTCTTCTTGTAAATATTCTTCCACATCTTTTCGGTTCGCCTGGTGCTAGATGACTCACTCACCGTTCTAACATTCTCTGACGGGACCTTTCGTTATTTTCAAGCATCCTACGCCTCTCCTTCCACGTCCTAGCGCCTCCAACGATATCCTTTTTGGCTCTCAACCCCATCCTACGTCGCCTTTTCTCGTCCTAAGCCTATTTCATCTCGAAACGTCTAGATCCCCTTCCATCATCGTCGTCCCTTCGCCGATCTGAAATTTCCTACGTCTTCCCCTTCGCCCCAACCCCATAACCCCACCCCCCCTAGAGGGCGTTGGGGAGGAAGAGCGACCCCCCACCCCCCCCACCCCCCGACTTCCTCCCCAGGGTTATGATCTGATTCGGCGGAGGAAGGACTTGTTGCCCTGGTAGGCGTCGGAGGGACACGCCGGTGGGGGATTGTGGTTCGTGCTCGCCGTCAACTCTTGTGGATTGTTGTATATAACAATGAGATTATTAAAGTTAGCCTTTTGTCCTTAATGTTTTATCATGTCGGTATTCTACACACACACACACACACACACACACGACACATATATATATATATATATATATATATATATATATATATATATATATATATATGTAGACATATGATATGTACGTATATGCATGTATGTATATGAATATATAAATACAATAAATGAACATATATATATATATATATATATATTATATAATATATATAGTATATATATACTATATATATATACATATATATACGTGTGTGTGTGTGTGTGTGTGTGTGTTGTGTGTGTGTGTGTGTAATTATATATATATTATATATATATTATATATATATATATATATATATATATATATACATGTCGTGTTGATGATAGATAGTCATGAGGTATCATAATAACAATAATAGCAATACTAATACTAATATCAGTTGTGATAATAACCATGACTATAATAACAGAA
>NW_020869897.1:1066281-1073781 GCF_003789085.1 Penaeus vannamei
CCCCCCCCATCCCCCCCCCCCCATTACCTACCTCCTTACTTATATCCCAACCCTATCCTACTTCCCTACCCCCTATCCCCACCCTTTTCCTTCCCTCTACCCCAGCTGTACCATCTTCTCCCATCCCCCTCCCCCTTCCCCCCTTCCCCCTCCCGTGCCATCTTCTCCCACCCCCCTCCCCCCTCCCCCTACCGTACCCTCTTCCCCTTTCCCCCCCCCTCTCCACTCCTCCCCCGTACCCTTCCCCCCCCACCCCCCCCTACTCCCCCCCTCCCCCTTCCCTCCCGCCCCCCATCCACCTCCAACCCTCCCCCATCCCCCCCATCTCCCCCCAGGCACTCCCCGCCCCCACAAACCGTTCATCGAAACTGCGTACGCAACTTAAGCGCGTTGCGGAATTAGCGCAGGCGGACCGTGGAACACGGGTGGTGTCGTACGCGCGTGTGAGGGAGGGTGTGTGTGTGAGGGCGTGAGTGAGGGTGCGAGTGAAGATGTGTGTGTGTGAATGGGTGAGGGTGTGTGTGTGTTTGATTGGGTGAATGTGTGTGTGTGTGTGTGTGTGTGTGTGTGTGTGTGTGTGTTGTGTGTGGTGTTGTGTGTGATTGGTTGAGTGTGTGAGCGAGTCAGTAAGCAAGTGAGTGTGAGTGTGTGTACTTGGTACTTGCGCCCTCGCGCGCTATCTCAATCTCTCTCTCTCTCTCTCTCTCTCTCTCTCTCTCTCTCTCTCTCTCTCTCCTCTCTCTCTTTCCTCTCTCTCTCTCTCTCTCTCTCTCTTTCTCTCTCTCTCCTCTGCTCTCTCTTCCTCCCCCCCTACCTTCTCCCTCCCTCCTCCACCCTCCCCCCTCCCTCCCCGTCTCTCACCGAGTTCCTCAAGAGATATTTCTTATTCAGGAAGAATAACGGAAATTTGGTTTGAGGTTTCACGTTTTGTTTTTGGGAGTCCGAAAAAAAAGCGTAGCGTGTTGGTTCGTTACTGTAACCGCCCGTGACTGGTTTAGTGGTAAAAGCGCTTTGAAGAGATTTTGCTTCTGGAGTCTCGCTGCTCTCCCGCAAGACCTGTTTAATGTTGTTGTTCTAATTGGCGATTGGGACTGAAAGGGATGGTACGGATGGTGTTCATATCGCCATTATCATTATCATTTATCAGCGTTATTGTTATATTATTATTATTATTATTATTATTATTATCATAATTATTATCATCATCATCGTTATCATTATCGTTATTGCTATTGCCATTATTATTATCATTATTATTATCATTATCCGTTATCATTATCGTTATTGCTATTGCCATTATTATTATCATTACCATTATCATTGCTACTATCATTCTTATTATGATTATAAACTACTACTACTACTAAAATTATTTTCTATGATTATTATTATCACTGTTATTACTAACATTATCATTAATTATCATTATTATCATTATTATAACTATCGTTAATATTATTATCATTACTATCATTATTATTATTATCATTGTTGTTTTTGTTATCATTATCATTATCATTATTTTGATCATCATTATCACTATTAGTATTGTTATCATTATTATCACAGTTACTATCATTACCATTATTATTATCATTATGATCACTATCATTATCACTATTATTACTATTGTCATTATCATTGCTATAATTATTATTGTTTTGTTATTATCATTATTATCATTACCATTATTATCATTATTATCACCATCAATATTATTACCATTACTGTAATCATTACTTTTATCATTATCATTACTATTAATGTTACCAGTAGTATTATGGTTATTGTGATCATTATTATTGTTATTATTTTCCATTATTAACATTATTTTCATTATCATCATCATTGTTCCTATTATTATCAATTTTGGTATTATTATCCTTTTTTATATTCATTGTTATTATTTTTTATTATCATTGTTAATAACATCATTATTGTTATTATTATCATTTTCACCATCATTACAACTGCAGCGTCTCGCTAACAAGGCCGCTCAGCTAATACGTAGTTAAAATGAACTAAATACAAGCTTAGCATCTTAAAAGGCGATCCTGGAGAGCGCGAGCATCTCTCATTAACTACGGCAAACCATTACGCTAATTACGTCATCTAATCCTTGGGATTCGTTAGATTCTGAATTCTTTTGTGTGAATCACGTTGGATAGGATGGATACTCTTAAGGCATAAGAGAAACTATATAAATTTAAAACATGAGCTTTATTAATATTACGAAAAATAAAAAAGACGAAACATAGAACTGTATACGTTAATATAAAATTCTCAGATATTCACAGTATCCAAGCCTAGCCATTCTAGGTTTCCTAAGATCCCAAAAATATCACTCGTAACTCATCTTAAGAGACCGGAGGCTGAGGTGGGGCCGATTCACAGAGGTTTCTTTTCGTTTAAACAAAGAACCGGTTTCAATAGACGAGCAGAGTCCAGAGCGAGGCTTCTTCGTAAGCTATGGGAGGCTGCAGAATCCCCTGTGGGAAACTGCTGCTGGCTATTCACGTGGGTGTGGGGATCGTGGGTACAGGGCGTGCGAATCTCGGAATGCGCACTGGACATATTGAATGTGAACTGACGTAATTGATATGGAATTATGTATCTTATCGTGGAAATTGCAATTGAAATAGATGAATTTAAAATAAGATGAGACTCCGACCGATCTTCTGGTCACATAGGACATCCTCTAATGTATCGGTGGCGCCAAACTGCTGCTCGGATGGTCATTATCATTATTAGTATCATTAAATTTATCATTATCAGTAATATTGTTCTTGTTATTATTGTTATTATCATTATCATTATTATCATTATTGTAATCATTAATCGTGTTATCACCATTTTCATTTCTACTGCTGCTGTTGTTGCTTTTAGTGTTTTTATTGTTATTCATATCATTATCATAATCAGTGTTTTCGTCATTATTATCATTATTATCATTAGTAGTGGTAGTTTTATTATATTCGTTATTGATATCATTTGTATCATTGTAACTATTATTGTTATCATTATTATCATTACTGTAATTATCATTAGTGATATATTATCATTACCATTATCACCTTTATCGTTACTACTGTTGTTGATGGTATGATTATTATCGTTATCATTGATATAATTATTTTACTGTTATTATCATTACTATTATCATTATCATTTTCATCATTAATAATGATAATAGTAATGATAATGATGATAATAATCATAATATTTTTATCATTATCATCATAATTGTTTTTTTGTTATAATGATTATCATTGTTATTATAATCTTTATCAAATTATCATTATCTTTATCAATACTATGATTATCATTATCACCTTTATCAATATCATCTTCATCTTCCTCCTCAAAGCAAATAAAAAAATACAGCATGTCACAACAAAGAATATACACCGTAACAAATGGAATTAAATCTAAATCTGACATTAATCTTCATCCTCATTAAAATCATTATCATTTTCATCATTATCACTATTATTACCATTACCATATCCATGACCATCATCTTCATCATCATTATTATGATAATTCGCATAATCATCTTTATCATCATTATCTTTGTTATCATTGTTAATATTTTCATCGTTATCATTATGACTTTTGTTACTATTATCATTATTTATCATTGTTATTATTAGCATTATCATTAACATTATCACCATTCTATTCATTACCATTGTTATGATTATCGTTATTATTATCATCACTGTCATTATATCATAATCATTAGTATCATCACTATTTCCATAATTATATCTATGTATCTATCTATACATTTATATATATGTGTGTGTGTGTATATATGTATATATATATATATATATATATATATATATATATATATATATATATGTATATATATATGTATGTATGTATGTATGTATATAACATATATATATATATATATATATATATATATATATATAATAATATTATTTATTTATATTTATTTATTTATTTATAATATGAATGTTTTGTGTGTGTATACTTTTATATATACACGCATATGTAGAAAAGGTACGAATGAGACTGGATATCTTCACAATACAAGAGATGTATTTGACCGGTTTCGATTACGTCTTCATCAGAAATACATGATATCATGTATTTCTGATGAAGACGTAATCGAAACCGGTCAAATACATCTCTTGTATTGTGAAGATATCCAGTCTCATTCATACCTTTTCTACATTTGTCAACATGGATACGTTTCATACATGCATATGGTTTGGAATGTATCATTATCAACAACAATATATATATATATATATATATATATATATATATATATATATATATATATATATATATATATATATATATATATAGACATATGCACCTTGTAGTTTTTACTGATAAATTTCAACCAAAAGATAACATTGCTAATGGTAATAATGTTAGTAATGAAGATAATCTACAATAGTGATGACGATGCAAATATAGATTGATGTATTAGTGGTGATGGGGAAAATTATACTAATAATGATGATTGATGATTGAAATATGTTTTAATGATATTAACACTGTAATCGTAATAAAATTTCAACCAAAAGCTGATAAAACTCTTCTTATCATCAACTATCTTTACTACTACCATTACTATTACTACACAGCATACTACCAACTACTCCACCACCTTCTACTACTACTATTTCTACAACTACTACAACTACTACCAACTACTACTACTACTACTGGCTACTACTACTTCATGCTTCTAACTACTACTATTTCTACTGGCTACTACTACTACTTGTTCTACTATACTAGTTTCTACTACTACTGGTAACTACTTACTACTTACTACTACTACTGCTACTACTACTTACTCTAATTCTTTTCTACTACTACTACTAACTTACTACTAATGTTTAACTTACTACTAACTACTATACTATTTACTACTATTTCTACTCTTACTGCTGCTAATACTATACTAAATATCTACTACTACTACTATTACTACTATTTCTACTCTTACTGTTGCTACTACAATATCAGTAGCATTAACAATAATGATCTTGGTAAGTAGATTTCCCGATTTGAAGTCATGATCTCTGCCATTCAGATTGACCTTTCTGAAAATGAATTATAGAGACAGTTAATCGGACTCAGCGCATATGAAAGCACATTTATCATATATTTATGCTCGATTTAGAGAGAGTGAATTAATCTTAAATTGATATGCTTGCCGTGGATGACTTGCAATTTACCAAAAGGACGTTTAAGTATATCATTGACTGAATGGCAAAAAAAAAACGTAAATTTGAAAACATATTCAAGGTTAAAACCTACATCTACTAGATAAAAAACACTTATAAATCTAGAGGGTAAGATACGTTAAAGAAAATCTATTGCTTTAATATATTGGTCACGAATTGGAGTGGCGTGCCCACTTTATCGGGAAGCCCTGTCTGTCAAATTAAGGATATACACAGCCCTGTCTGTCCAGTTAAGGATATACACAGCCCTGTCTGTCAGTCAGTTAAGGTTACACAGCCCTGTCTGTCTTAAGGATTACACAGCCTAGTTAATATACACAGCCTTTTCTGTCAGTTAAATAACACAGGCTCTGTCTTGTCAGTTAAAGGTATACTCTGGCTTTCAGTTAAAGATATACTGATTATAAGTATTCCACACAGGATGGGTAGGTTGTGAAGTCAGTCAGTTTGTGGTAAGGTGCTAATGCGGGGAACATGTTGATAAAAGAATGAGTGATAATGGTTTTGTGATATTAAAAAAAGATGTGTATTTTGCTCTAATTCCTAAATGAGTTATCATAGTTCTCTCTATTCTAAAATCTTGTGAAATCTCGACAGTCTGATGAGAGGCAGGGAAGGATATACGAGTCTCAATAGGTATCCAGTATCTTTATCTAAATTTATATCGACAGCTGTGATCTTTTGCTTAAATCTGAAAACAAGTCCCTTAGCATTTGTATTTATAAGTATATCTTTCTTTTCATCTAAAGAATAGGTCTTTATTTACACATGTGGAAAATGTTTTTGATTTATATATGTATTTACAACTATATTCATATCTAGATCAACATCTGTCTTTAGCTGTGTTTGTGAACGTGTGTGTATCTCTATATACTTGTTAAAAAAATTCTAAGCATATAGGAAAAGAATAAGATAGATAAATAATTGCGTAATTTGTAACGTGTGTGATCTCTTTATACTTGTTAAAAGAATTCTAAGCATATAGGAAAAGAATAAGATAGATAAATAATAGATAGATAAAGAGAGAGGGAGTGAGAGAGAGAGAGAGAGAGAGAGAGAGAGAGAGAGAGAGAGAGAGAGAGAGAGAGAGAGAGAGAGAGAGTAGAGAGAGAGAGAGAGAGAGAGAGAGAGAGAGGAGAGAGAGAGAGAGAGAGACAAAACAAAGAGAGAGATAGAAAGACAGAAAGATAGAGAAAGAAAGAGACACTCGGACAGGAAGAAAAAGACGAAGATAAACATGACCCAACAACAAGACCAATCATCATTACATGCATTTTTTTGTGTGCTTCAGTCTCAACCTAAGTACCGGATATAATAAATTCCTGTGATTATATCGCAACCAACGTACCTTTAATCATAAGGCCATCTTTTATAATGACATCACCAGTACACGACAGAACGCACCATACAGGGACTATCGGTAAGATCTAAAACAAATTACACATCTATTCTGAATCCTCTGAATCCTCCTTTCCTGTTGACTGTAGAATGAAAAAAGAAGAAGAAAAAAACATAATGCATAAGCTAGATACTAGAGAATAATAGAAAAGGCGCAAAAAACTAAAAATAGAGATAGTTGAAGGAAATGATGTATGGGGACATTTTCCCATGGCCTACGGGCTTTCAGGGTCCTCTGTGTTACGGAACAAAGCAATTGCTCTTGGACATAGTATGGAGGGACTGGACCTCGAGGGATAAAGTCAAGGAAAACGTGCTCTTGGGAAGAATGAAGAGTGTACTTGTGTACTTTTTTTTGTCTTCGTTTTTATTCTGATCTTTTTGTGGCCGCAGCTGCGAGATACAGGCGTGGGAATCGTTTGCTCTTCGGAAGGTAAGAGATGAAATGGGATAAATATATATTTCAGGATAATATATGGATGGCATGATTTGAATTCAGAAGGAAAGCGAGCGAGTAGGAGAGAAAGAGGCACACACGCGCATACACAAACACAATCAAACAAACAAACATACACATGTATATGTGCACACACACACACACGCACACACACACACACAACACACACACACACACACACACACACACACACACACACACACATACACACAGATATATATATATATATATATATATATATGTATATATATATATATATATATATATATATATATATATATGTATATATATATATATACATACAGAGGAGAGAGAGAAGAGAGAGAGAGAGAGAGAGAGAGAGAGAGAGAGAGAGAGAGAGAGAGAGAGAGAGAGAGAGAAGAGAGAGAGAGAGATCAGAGTAGTGTG
>NW_020869898.1:0-2500 GCF_003789085.1 Penaeus vannamei
GAGTGAGTGAGTGAGTGAGTGAGTGAGTGAGTGAGTGAGTGTGTGTGTGTGTGTGTGTGTGTGTGTGTGTGTGTGTGTGTGTGTGTGTGTGTGTGTGTGCACGTGTACGTCTCTAATTTAAGTACAAGCGTAGGTGCGTGTTTAGTGTGTATTTATCTGTCTGTTTCGGAAGTCCTTGGTCGGGAAGGGAGAAAGCACAGCGCCTTCGTACTCTCAGAGTACCGTCACGCATACCAAGGTCAGGAATTAAGTGGGGCATCCCCCCCCCCCCACCCACCACCCCGCGTCACCCCGCTTGTTGTAAGAGCGCTCCTCCTCCTCCGTCACGCGACACCGCGGCCTAACCTCAGGGTGAATCCATCTCCCCCGCAGTCAACCTCCCGTTCGCTCTCGCCTTTCCCCTTCTCGGAGCCCAAGTTTCCGCCTTAATTAGTAATACTTCATCTTTCTGAACTGAAAACTGGGGTTCTGAAAGGTTTTCCTGATCGCCATTCTTCTCTATGCAGCATTGTCCACACAAAAGGCTGCACCTTGCGAATTGTTATAACTGTGTGATAGTTCAATGAACGATAGCTCTGATTAAGTTCATCCCAGAGAGACATCTGAAATACCATAATGCATTCATTCCAACGACTGAAATCTATGGTGAAAGATTCATCAGCTAATTGCTGAGTCAGCTAACCTATTCGTCCGCAAGGAACTTCAGCGAGCGAGCACCCTTTGAATAGGGGTCATATGGGAAGGTAAACGTGATATCCAGTTGTGTGATATGCCTTGCGGCTCGGCGAGGGTTCCCCGTACGACTGGAGGGGTGGGAACGCCGTCTTGGATTCCGGCCGCAACCTGACTTCCTCCACGCTCGCGGTTCATCATCCTCTGGACACCGTTTGTTTCACGCGAAATTCTCGCTAAACCTCTATCCTTACTTAGTACATACAATAAACAGCACACTCGCTTCTTCCATGTAATAGGAACCTTTTTTTATTTCATTATCGGAACCAAACTATCTGCAAAGTAGACAATTTGCTTGAGGTGTGGTTAAATACTAACCAATCTATGGGCAGCACAGCATAAAACGAAGTATGTGTCTAGAGATGCAAGGCAGAGGTGCAGGTAATGATGGCATGAGTCAAGCAGGTGATGTTGGAGGCCGCTGGTCGTAGAGCTGACCGGCTTGGCTCCTCACCTCACGCTCCTAACATTCTTCACTTCCACGGAGGAAACACGCCTTTCTCTCAATTCCCCTTCCTCTTCAGCAGAAAAACACCCCCGGTGTTCTCTTGGCTCTACGTACGATTTCATATAACAGACTAAAGTAGAAGGAATGCTCGGTATTATACTAGGCGCACAATGATGTGTCGCTGTTTTGTAAACAAGTTACGTTCATCGCAACAGGTGGGTCGATCAGAGTCACTGGGATTAGTCTGACGTTCTGACACATGACATGACAATCCGAACTCGCGCAACTAGCACATATTAAATGTTCTCAAACCATTTCGATGATTGATTCAATATCCAGTGATACAACTCAAATCTGGCTTTCGCGAAAGTTAAATTCCTCCAAAATAATTCAGGAATAGTGTACGAACAGTGGCGAAGCTCGGACCACGGTGTTGGCAAGCCACAGCTTTACTTTCCTCTCACTGTCGTTCTAACTTCAATGGCTGTGATGTAATGCACTTACCTCAACGGGAATTAAAGTCTTAGGCTTCCTCTTGCGGTGCTTATTCCCACTTTTATGCACTACTGGCATTTTATTTCTTAAAAGTTAGCACTCACTGTCACACACACTCTCACACACCTCCCCCAGCCTACACACTGCCACACGAACGAACACACTTGGATTCACAGCACTCGCTTCGCAGAACTCCAGCCACATATTTTCGCACATTTATTGCCATGCTCTCTTACTGCAGCGCATGGGATAGTATAATCCAAATACTGTATTTGTCCGAGCTGTTTCATGCTACCAAAGCAAAATTATGGTATACAGGTCGATTGTAACAGCATAAACAGGATTTAAAGAGTACTTAGCAACTTCTACTTGCTTTCACCCACCGCAATAATGTCATATCCAACATCCTGTTCCGTTCATTTTCGACTCTGGACTACAAATCTATTAAGTTGACTGGGGGGGGGGGGTATTAATAAACATAAAGTGATGGAGATGGACAAACGGATCTCAACGAAGACAACGGACGGAGCGCAAATCCGAAGTCTGTGAGATAAGGGCCAACGTGTAGGGCCGCCGCGCGGACCGGAAGACACGAGGAACCTCCTACAGGAAGGGAAACGGAATAATCTGTAACCGAAATTACTTATCTACCGCTAACTAACATCTTTATTTCTCTTCGAAACTTCCAAACAAGAAACAAAGCTAATTAACATTTAGAGTATACCATGGAAGGAATATCGATTAAATTTTTTTTACTAGTCTCATATTTCTGTCACAGGTGATGCATGAGGTGAAATTGGAACGATGGATGCACCTGCTAGACCA
>NW_020869898.1:12500-22500 GCF_003789085.1 Penaeus vannamei
ATCTTGGGATGCCTCTTGCTTGGGTTGCACATAATGAAGAACTATAGATCTGACGAGCTCACAAAGGCCTGAAAACTGTAGCATAAGGTACTAAGATCAGTTTAGAGATTGTAAGCCCTCCTACGGGTGGCACCGAAGTAAGACCAGACAATGTGACGTGGTTATTGCCAGAATAGGTTTAGGTTATAGAATGTACTGGCAACTGCAAGGTGCAAGAAGTGCAGATGAATCTAGATGTAGACTGTTAAACGAGGAAAATAAGCGAACGCTTGAGCATTATATCTCGGAGTGTCATGTGATACAGCCTTTCAGGCCACCTAACTTGAGGTATAAAGAACTGTATGATTATTCTATTGTATCTGATACACTGGAACATATACTCATGCTATATCCTAATTTTACTATGTAAAAATATCATAATCATGGAACACATCACAAAATAGTCTTGTAAACACAATGGCAAGTGTAGATCAATAATAATAAACTTTTGCATGATGTATGACATATTCCCGTTTTAACATGTTTAATTACTGTTATCACAGAATACTGTACTCTGTTGAATGTATGTGAATATATATAACACTCAGTAATCACGATTGCCCGCGCCTGAGCAGTTAGCCAGGGTGTTAAATAAACTTACTTAACTCAAACAATAATTCAAGCAGGACACGATGCGCACTGCCCGCCGTGCGCCGAGGACGAGAGGCAAGCACAGCCACAGGGGGAAGGGCGCCAAGGCAGAAATGAGGGCGGGGAGACCTGGAAGCAAAGCGAGGGAGGAGCAGGAAGGGCCGGAGGAATGAAGGCTCCGTCGAAGTGCAGCAGCTCAGCCAAAGTGTGATTCATTAAAACTTTGGAAATGGGAGAACCGTGGAATTTTATCGGCCAGGGCACAGGTCACGTGTGGTGGAACAAGGAACCAAACGAGGTCTGCCAGAATTTATTGAACGTCCGATGTGACTAATTCTGTTAACTTTGTGCCTAAGACTAAGCAGTAAAATGGGTGCCCTGTTCAGCCTCCTCGTTCTGAAACCCGTGTTTCGTATTGGAAGAGAACATTATCATGCCACGGAAAAGGAAGAAAAATAACTAAAAAATCATTTTGTGCAGGTTACCTGTGTGTCACTGTTATTACAATGCCATGGTACTGTCTTCTTTTATCTAATGAAAAATATCTAATATAAAATCTGAATACACATTATCATCAAGACACATTCCCTGTCCCTGCAGCCACCTGTCCTTCGACCTCAGACACATCATCAGACCTGTGTGTGTGTGTGTGTGTGTGTTTAAATATTTGTATATATATATATATATATATATTATATATATATATATATATATATATATATATATATATATATATATATATATATAATATATATATATATATATATTGACATATTCGCCTCCATGCGATTACTGACGGTGTTAAAGGTTTTCATTGTATGATTTTGATATTTGAAATGCAACCCTAATCTAATTTAATCTAAAGAATCTGAGCTTACCATGTGGTAGAACACATCATTCTATGATAGCTTTCTTCTATACTATTTTCTGAGCAAACGGAGTTGTGGAGGGTATAAAATCCACGGTTTTCAGGAGCCGCAGTAACCTTCCGCCTCCAGCGTTGCGACAAAATGACAAAAAGTCGTTAAGATCGACGGGAAATCGGACGGATTTGTAGCGGATGACGTATGCAAGGGAAATCAAATGAGCCAATTTGAGTCGTGCGTGAACGTGACGTGACCATGGACACTCAATAGAACCAATCAGATATGGAAAAGATCATCACGTGACAATAAAAGGTGGGCCTTAGGAGAAGGCAGTTGAAATTCAAATCAGTTCCATCATGGCTAGACAGTGTGTACGTTGTGAGAACAAAAAATTGATTTCGCGAAATATCAACAAAATAACGAAGCAAGCTTACGAACTCACGGTGTAATGCCAGTGGAAGTACAATGCCCGCACTGTAAGACATCGTGTCATGACAGACAGACACCATTGGGTTTGTGGTGCATCCCAACGATCCCAGTGACCCGCAGTCTGGCCCGTCTGGAGTTAATGCTTAGGTAAGATGAGGTTAAAACTGTCCCTGGGTCTGGGCCCTCTCCTGCCGGAACATGAGGTGAAGATTTTGCAGACCAGGCGGGGGTGGGGGGGGGGCAGCCCCTCTGAAAGGGGTATAAGGGGGGGGGGGCAAATACAACCCGGAAATGTGTCAATATACTATGTTAGTATTCTACCGATATTTCTCGAAATTCCCTGATATGTAGGCCTATCATTCCCTCCCCAAATATCGGCACCGATATACATATATATATAATATATATATATATATATATATATATATATATATATATATATATATATATATATATATATATATATATATATATATATATATATATATATTATATATATATATATATATATATATATATACACACACACATATATACACAATATATACACACTCGCACACACAACACACACACCACATATATAACACACCCGTACACACATATATACACACTCGTACACACACATACACATATACACACACACTCGTATACACACACATACACATATATACATATGCACACAATTGAATAGAATCAAATTATGAAAATCTTTAGCAGCCAGTCAGTACTCGCATGGAGACGAATCAGCGCAAAATATTTTATGACATAAAGACAAACCATATTACAAAGAACTGGTTCTCGAGGTAGCAATGAAAACATTCGTAACTCCAAATATTACTAATGACTCGCAATTTCAAATCTGATCGTATCTTTGCATTACATCTTAAGAATTAGAAGTTCTTGTTACCCAATCAATCAATAGACGTATAATGGCAACGTCTGTATCTCCTGCAGCATGTTTTCCTCCTTTGTCCCTAAATTAACACAGGTCAGCGAATAAGAATCCGCTAATGAATATGCTAAGTATGAACTCTTTCTCACGCACACACATACAGCCATACACGGAAAAGGAAACAAACATATGCTAAATATCTGCTGGTCAACTCCCAGGTGCAAACTACCTGTCTTTGCTGAATATAATGCACTTTTGCTCTTCCGCATCGGAGCCATCTGGCGGCCGAGCGACACATGCGGCAGCCGATCAAGAACCGCTTTCTCGGAGCATAGGATCGTGCCTCCCAAGCGTCCCTCTCCAGGATACACGCGAAATGACTGACTTCGTCCACGAGTTTCATGTCGCGGCCCGGAGAGCGTGAGATCACCTCGGCCAGAGGGATATCTCTCTGGAGTGAAGCTGGCGTCCATTTGGTGACTTTGAGGACATCCACAGGAGGGGGCGTGTCCCGCGGAGGGGTGGCAGGCGGCGGGGGATCCCGGGGTGGGCGGCACGGCAGCCTGCTGTAGCCGCCAGACCAGGCTGGGGAGATGGGCTTGAAGATCTTCCTTACGCCGCTCACTTCGGCGCTCACTTCGGGACACGGCAGTCGATGCGCTCACTTCGGGACACGGCAGTCGATGCGCTCACTTCGGGACACGGCAGTCGATGCGCTCACTTCGGGACACGGCAGTCGATGCGCTCACTTCGTCACGATGCGGTCGATGCGCTCGGCACGTCGCGGGGACAGTCGATGCGCTCCTTCGGACACGGCAGTCGATCCGTCGGCACTTGCGCGGACACTTTGATACGCTTAGAATAGCTGTATAGCGCTCTGCATGATAGAAACAGTGCTCTCGGATGTAAGATTCTCTCTCTCACTCTCTCTCTTTGTGTGTGTATGTGGTGTGTGTGTGGTGTGTGTGTGTGTGTGTGTGTGTGTGTGTGTGTGTGTGTGTGTGTGTGTGTGTGTGTGTGTGTGTGTGTGTGTGTCGCGCGTGTGCGTGTGCGTGTGCGTGTGCGTGTGCGAGCCGTTATCCTTTGTGTAGGTGTGCTTGTGACGACACCGAGATAAGCACAGACGGACGCAGACCGCGAACGTGAAGATAATATAAATTGACTTCGGCGAAGTTGTCGTAAACTACTCGAGTCTCTTCCAAGTTGGCGCGCTCTCGAATTGAGTCCGTCTTACAGTCAGTCCTTTGGAAATTGCACGTGAAAGTCCACACAGTCCCCCAAGAATGAACCTGGAATGTCTAAGAGAAGAGTTTTATCGTTTTCTTCAGAGGGCATTTTGCAGGACTTTTATGATTTACTTTGTCCTTAAATATTCCCTTTTGGAATTGTTCAGTAGAATATAATTCAGAGCATTCAAATTTAATCCCAGAATGTATTTCTTTCATACATTTGCTGTTGAAATGATAATCATCACTTCAGGTTAACGTCAGTTCCACCTTTGTCTGTCAACGCCTCCTGTAAAAGGACTCGCGATGGCTTTACTCTGTAACTTTCGCCTCGAATCTTGCAAAGTATACTGAGGGGGGAGCCTCTCCACACGCCGTTGCGCTACACGGCGTCGAAGCCCACTCGATTTCGTGTCCCAGTAAGAGCAATTAGGTTTGCAAGAGTTCCTTACGTGCGCCTTTGAGGGCGTGCCTGAATATATTTCCGATGTCCATACACGAACACACACACACACATTAGAAAATGGGAGTCGTTTATAGATATAAAAATAATTCAGAACCACTTTATTTTGTTTGTGATACTAGACTCTTTCTCCAGTTGGTTTGTTTTCTCCTGCGTTGCTTGCAAACCATTATCATCATAAGATGCTGCGGTTCTCGTTACGCGTGTGTACATTAAAGTAGTATGATCTGAACAATTCCACCAAAGTCGTATCGCAACGAGATTATTGACAGGCTCCGGCTTTTTCAACCAGCTGTCCTCTCGGCACTTTCTATTACAGAATCACCAGATAACTCATTAATGTCGCCTGTATCTCTCATTTTCGTTCACAACATTCATTGCTAACTCTGAAACAACACAAACGGCGTCACGGCAGTTTTTCACGACTGCATGGAAAATTCGCAATCCATCCGTCCTGCGGCAAGCANGAGACGCCTCCTCCGCCTTCCTCCTTCCTCCTCCTCCTTCTCTTTCCTTCTCCTCCGCTGGCGCTTCTTGGCCTCCGAATTTTTTTCCTTCTTTTCTTCTATTTTTTTTTTTTTTTTTTTAATGTTTCTTCTTCTGCCTCCTTTCCTTAGTCCTCCCTCTTCCTACTCCTCCTCCTCTTCTCTCCTCTTTCCCTTCCTCCCCCCTCCTCCCCTCCTTTTTCCCCCCTTCCTCCTCCTCTCCTCCCCCCTCCTTTCTTCCTCTCCTCCTTCCCCCTCCTCTCCTCTTCCTCTTTCATCCTCGCGCTCTGCATGGAAAAGGTTGCCAATACGGAGATTTTTTTTCTCTTTTCGAATATCTACTTTCCTGTCATGTTTGTCTCTAAGAATGGAGAGAACCACGAAAACAAAAAGAAGAGAATGAGGGAGAAGAAGAAGAGTAATAGTAACAACAACAATAATGATAAAAAGAACGAAAATGATGATAACAATAATGATAACAGCAATAATAATAATAATGATAACGATAACGATGATGATAATAATCATAATCATAATAATGATAATGATAGTAATAATGATGACAGTAATGATAAGTAATAGTAATAATGATAATAAAAGTAATAACAAAAAGAACAACAATGATGATAATATTGATAATGATAACAATAATGATAAAGATAATAGCAATAATAATAGTAACAAGAAGAGAAACAACAATGATGATAATGATAATAATAATGTTTATGATATTACTAATAAAAGATAACTGTGATAATAAAGATAATAATAATGATAAGAATAAGAATAATAAAACGAAGAAAAAGGAGAAGAATTACTTACAACACTTAAGATCAGTTAATTCACAAGAAAGAAAGAAAGCACGAAAAATAACAGTTGTGATATAAAAATTGAAATTAACCCTACTTCATTAATAAGAAATAAAGTATAAAACACAACTAGCACCTCTAGGACGAAGGTGGGCGTGGCAAAGCGACTGCAAACACACGTAAATGTCCGTGTGGGCGGTTTGCTTGTGTTTGCATTCCCGTTGCTTCATGTTTCCCTAATGTAATTCTTTTGTGTTACTTTTTATGTAAACTCGTGTAGTTACTCACGTGTTCAGACTCACGCTTTCACTCACTTAATTATTTCGCTCACATACGCACACATACGCACATGTTCTCCCGTCCCTCTCTATGTCTCTCGCACACACACACAGACAGACACGCACACATACATGCACGCATACGCTCCCACCTCTCTCTGTCTCTCTCTGTCTCTGTCTCTCTCTCTCTCTCTCTCTCTCTCTCTCTCTCTCTCTCTCTCTCTCTCTCTCTCTCTCTCTCTCTCTCTCTCTCTCTCTCTCTCTCTCTAAGCTGAGAACCTCAAAGTCATGGAAATTACCCGAACGCTATCCCGTTCCCTCTCAGCACAACCAACAGAAAATACAACACAATACATCATCTGAAAGAAAAAATAAATCCTTCAATATACCCCTCAGATATATTCAGAAGCCTTTTTACCTGCCACCCAATTAGCGACTCCTTAGCGACAACACCAGCAACCTTCCCCACTCCTTTTGCTCACGCCGCCTGGGTATGTCCCGGGTATATCCTCGGCTATGCGACAAACGGCCCTCAGCTCACCTGCCTTATGGAGAACACCTTGTAGACAGGCCCGCAGGTGAGTTGATCCAATGACAAAAGGTGTGTATGGAAAGCAATGGGAACGGTTAGGTGGCGGTTCCCAGGCTGCAAGGAACAGGTAGATTTTTCCTTTCGGGGAGGGAGTGAGTGAGAGAGAGAGAGGGAGGGAGGCAGGGAGAGAGGAGAGGGAGGGAGAGAGGAGGGAGGGAGAGGGAGGGCGAGAGAGAGAGAGAGAGAGAGAAGGAGAGAGAGAGGAGGGAGAGAGAGAGAGAGAAGAGAGAGGTAGAGAGAGAGAGGAGAGAGAGAGGAAGAGAGAGGGAGAGAGAAAGAAGAGAGAGAGAGAGAGAGAGAGAGAGAGAGAGAGAGGAAGAGAGAGAGAGAGAGAGAGAGAGAGAGAGAGAGAGAGAGAGAGAGAGAGAGAAAGAGATAGATCGATAGAGGGAGAGTGAGAGTGAGATAACGAACGAAAAGAAAGAAAGAGAGAGAGAACGAAAGAAAGAGAAAGAGATAGATAGAGAGAACGAAAGAAAAGAGCGAAAAAGAAAGAGAGAGAAAGGGGCTGTTAGGGGGAGAGTGCTGTCAGAAAAAGGGGACTTTTAAATCGTTGGTATAAACATTCCTTCTTAACGTTGATGGGAATACCTTCTCAGGTGGTGGGATTTTGCTTTCAAAATGTTTTTGTTTGTGTTCCGATGTATTGATTTCATTGTCTATCATTATATATATATTTTTTTTCATTTATCTATTTATTCATTTATTCTTTGTTTTACTACTTTTTGTTCATCATTATTATTTTTTTTTGACTTCTAAGCTGGTGGGAATTTACTTTCAAATTGTTTGTTTGTTTATCACTTGCTTTTGTGTCTTTGATTATCTTTTACATGTATTTGTATATTCACGCCTTTGTCTTTTATTATTTTTTATTTCACTCTAATGATCTAGATTTGAAGATTTACTCGTTTAGTTATTATTATTATTATCATTATTATTATTACTGTTATCATTATTATTATTTATTACTATTATTATTATTAATATCATTATTATTATTAACATTATTATTATTATTATCATCATTATTATTATTACTATAATAATAATAATAATAATAATAATAATAATAATAATAATAATAATAATTATTATTATTATCATTATTATTATTATCATTATCATTATTTTTATCATTATCATTACTTATTATTATCATTATCATTATTCATTATCATTATTATTAATTATTATCATTTTTTAAAGGAAAAGAATTGCGTTTGCGCTCCAGATCTATCAAGATTTTTTTTTATATCAGATATCTTCGGGTTGAATTTTTATTTTACTTTTATGCATCAATGTTTATTTATCTACATATTCATTTACATATTATTTTTTATCTATTATTCTGATTGTTAATATTATCATCATTGCTCTCATTTTAATTATAATCATTTTGAGGCCGCCTGCTAATTAGTCACTTAGTAGAATGATATGAAATGATAAGACGTTGGTCGATAGATAATTACCTCGACTTCTTAATTATTGTTGCTAAGTCATTAGACACTCATTACGTGTCCATCCTTACTTTTTTTTTTTTTTTTTTTTTTTACATATTCCAATATGATAATTATGCATCTTTGTCATTAATAATAATAATAGTGATAATAATAATAATAATAATAACAATAATAATGATAATAATAATAATAATAAGATAATAAATAATATATAATAATAATAATAATAACAATAATAATAAATGAATTCGTAATTCAGCGTGGAAAAAAAGTTACGTAACTTTTTTTTTTTTTTTTCGAAAACATAAGAAATGCTTTTTTCTATTTTTTTCCTGTTCGAGATTGCCATTTTACGGAACACATTCTAAGGAGATTTGCCAACGGCTCAACACGTAACGGGAAACGAATAAATAGAAGAAAATTCGATTGTTGGAACGGCCAATGAATGAAATACTTCCCACCTTTATGCTGCCGCTCGCCCGCCCGTCGCCTGCGTTCGGATGCTTGGGTGGACTAGGGAATTGGGGAAATGAATCCGATATCAAAATAAAAGCATTTTGATTCTTTAATAAGATGAACAAGATTATGCTTAATATTTGTAGAGATATTTGGGGTATTTTTTCCTGTGGATGAGTTAGGTACATTACTGTTGTTGCTTGATATGTGAAAGGTGTTACTAAGAAACGTTCTGCTCTCGTTACCTACTCATTTATTTTGTATTCTTTTTATGGAGTGTTGACCCCGAGCCGAAGTCATGGTCATCACAAAGCATTCGGATGAAGGAGTCCACTTGTAATCCAACCCATCTCGAGCTGTTTGTGTGCCGACTCCACCCCCCCAAGATATACACAAATATTCCTCCTTTTTCCCTCTTTTATCCATTCTTCCTTCGCTTCCTCTCGTCTCTGCAACCTACAAAAATAAACACCCATGCACCTACGCCATCGGGAAAGAGATAGAACCCGCGAGAAACCTACAAAACGGTCATTTCTGAATGCTCGACCGGACGCCCCCAAGCACGGACGTACCTGCCTCTGATGTTTGTCCACACTCGAAACCTTTATCCCAGATTATGTTCGGATTTCCCAAAACCTTTCGTTCGTTATAAGCTCCCTCTCGCTGAAGAAAAAAAAAAAGAAAACACCGAGTGGAACAATATTTACAAGTGTCGATAACACGTACAGCAGCGTAAGGATATTTTAATAATGATTTAGAGGTTTTTATGAGAGGAGGTACCCGCGCCTAACCTTACAGAACACCATCTTGCCCAGAAGGAAAACCATCCCCTGACGACCAACGGAGAAGCAAGGAGGAGCCAAGACACTAGCTATATATAACCTGAACCGATTTCTTACCGGCCAAGATAATAAGGCCGAGGAAGGCAAAGCAAGAACGCCTTCAAAGGGAGCTGAAATAGGCCACAGGGGAGAAGGGGCATCCCCCACCAGGAGAGCACACAGGGAATGGCCGCCCTACCTGTCCGGAGGGTCGAGTTTTTGCTCCATTGAACAAATCGGACGAGGAATGTTTAACGTTACGCCACGGAGAGGAAGTGAGAGGGAGAGGGAAGGAGGAAGGGGGGAGGGGAAGGAGGAGAAGATAGGATAGGGGGTAATTGAGAGAAGTGAGGGAGAGAGGGAAGGAGAAGATAGGATAGGAAGTGATAGAGAGAAGTGAAGAGGGGAGAAGAAGGAGAAGGAGGAGACAGGATAGGAAGTTTAGAGAGAAGTGGGGAGAGAGAGATGGAAGGAGGAAGGGGAGGGAGAAGGATAAAAAGAGGGGATAGGGTAGGAGGTGATAGAGAGAAGTGAGGGAGAGAGAGAGGGAAGGAGGAAAGGGGAAGAGAAGGAGAAGAGGAGGATAGGATAGG
>NW_020869898.1:39403-44403 GCF_003789085.1 Penaeus vannamei
GACAGATAGACCGGATAGGTAAATAGAAATAGATATTTTAGCAGTGGCGTAGCCCGAGTCCCGACAGCCGGGATCGGCCGGGGCGCGGGATGACCAAGGCCGCTGCGTGGGGCTCTGTAACCCCCCCCCCCCCCGCCCGCAAAGCAGGTTTGTCCTGTAAAAGATTATTTATGTAAGAGTAAATACCACCGCCCCCCCTTCATTGAATATTAATACAGGTATTCCCCTTTCCCCCATGTGACTAAAGCTCTAATGTCTGGACACACACACACACACATACACACACACACACACACACACACACGCACACGCACACACACACACACACATGCATACATACATACATAATATATATATATATATATATATATATATATATATATATATATATATATATATATATATATATATATATAATATAATGCCCCAGGTACTGATATGCACTTTTCCGTCCAAATACCATAGCCTATATTCAAATATTTCTTGTGGATGCCACGTGTCGTCACTGGTCGTCTCCAAGAGCTTAGGACAGTAAAGGTGCTGTCACACTTGCACTTTTTCCGTCAATTTTTTTTTACAATTTTCTGAAATTTTCTCCATTTTGAGCGAATTGTCGATTCTCCAGTCAGACGATAATGCCTTTCCTTCTGAAAACCTTTCCGTCAACTCTTTTAGCCAAATCAATAAAACAATAAATAAATCAAGAGTTATATTCGAGAATGTTGTATTATGTTAAATAAAAATTGTCAAAAAATTGACGAAAAGTGCTACTGTGACACGGCCTTTAACACGTAATTCTTTGTATGTAGACAAACTTTTGAAATTCACTTCTACTTCCTTTCTCGTTTCAATGTCAAAATCATTTAGAGGTTGTGAAGAACAGGAAATGATCTCGCAGTCGATGCCTTTATAAAACTTGTCTGTTTTTAGTGGTCCAAGAACATGACTCACAACGGACATGCCGGAGAGGACCACAGCATACACATATGCATACATACGTACATACGTATATGCTGTCGTACATACACACATACACACACACACACACACACACACACACACACACACACACACACACACACACACACACACACACACACACACACACGTGCCCCCTCCCTATACACAGAATGACCCATCCATGAAGAAAAAGAAAATGAAAAGAAGAGAAAGAAAAGGAAGGAAAAAAAACAAGAAAAAAAAAACAGATGAAGTAAAACAGAAAAAAAGAAAAACAAAAAACAAGAAAAAACATTTTAAAAAATCAAGAAAAAGAAAGAAAAAACATAAAAATAAAAAAAAAAAGAAAAAAAAGATAACAAAAAATAATAATAATAAAAAAAGACAAACAATAAAACAAAACTAAATCATGGCCAAGGTCAGCAGCTGCTCCTGACGCCCTGTTCCTGCTCCTCCTGTGCTTGCAAGATCATGAACGTCAGTCTGGGTGTAGCTTGCTGACGTTCTTGTCTCAGGAGGGAGTCCCTGTCAGCTCGAATGTCAGCCTCTGTCATTTCCCTCGGTGGGCCTGACAGTGACAACTCATTATCGTTATTGATATTAATGATTTTTATTTGTATGAATTTTTACTCGTCATTGACTATTTTATTTTATTGATTATGTTTATTATTGGTATTATCATTTGATTATCGGTGTTATTCGTATGGGTAAATGATTATCATTTGTAGATATTATTCGTATCATTTTATTATAATTCGAGACATTACTAATTGCATAAATTTTATTAGTATTATAGATGAAGTTATTATGAATATTAATATATCCTCATTATCATTAAGATTATTAGTATTCATATTACTACTACTACAATAACAAAAATATAATAATTGGTGATGTTTTGATAACATATTACATTTCCCTTGTCAGCAACGTTTAATAAAGTGGAGAAAAATTATTGACTTACGGCGAACACTTGACAAAGATCACGTGATACTTTTCAGTTTAGTCAATGAAGGTATTTATATTTTATTTCTTTGAATGTTTGGGAATTTACTTAAGACACACACACACACACACGTATATATATATATATATATATATATATATATATATATATATATATATATATATATATATATATATAACACATATACACTTATATATATAATATATTATATATATATATATATATATATATATATATATATATATATATATATATACACACTCACACACACATACCTGTATACGTATATACATGTATATAAACACGCACATATATACACTTTGTGCACGTATGCATTCCCGTTCATAAGCGTCCGGCGCACATCCGAAGCCGCCTCCAGATCCGGACAGAGACGAGGCGACGGCGGCCATGAATTCCAGAACGAAGTGACGAGCGTGTAAGCGTCGCCTCCCTCCCCCCACCCCCCCACCCCCCCCCGGCCCCCTCTTCGTTAAGGGCGCCATTAATCAAGGCCTAATCGCACTCCGCCGCCGCACCTGCTCGCCGAGATGCCCCGAGAGTAATTAGGCGAGTAGTCATAATAATTAGGCAGTAATGTGGTCCGGTTGAGAGGGAGGAGGGAAAAAGAGGGAGGAGGAGGAGGAGGGAAAAGGAGGGAGGGAAGAGGGGTGATGGGGGGGGGGGGGGGGTAGATGCCCACCGGCACTGCCTTCTCGGGGACTAGATGTTATCGCCGTGTAATTATACCGTAATGGGGCAATTATGTCATGTTTAGGTCTCGTTTTGCGTAGGCCTACTTTCCATACCCCTTTTTCCGTGCCCGAGAGAATTATATTTTTTTCGACTGTAGGGTGAAAATTGATAGAAAATAGGATGAGAGAGAGAGAGAGAGAGAGAGAGAGAGAGAGAGAGAGAGAGAGAGAGAGAGAGAGAGAGAGAGAGAGAGAGAGAGAGAGAGAGAGAGATAGATAAGAAGAAAGATAGATAGATAGATAGAGAGAGAGAGGGACAGAAAGGGAGAGAAAAAAGATAGATAGATAGATAGAGAGATAAATAGAGAGAGAGATTACCTGATAAGGACTGAGATATAATCGAAGCGGGTATTTTCTCCATTATCCCGGGTATTTGGCGTGTTAATAGGATGTATGGTTAATATATTTTATCGTTATCTCATCATCATCATTATCGTTTATCACCTATGTCCATTTTGGTGGAGCTGAAACATTTTTCTCGATAACGATATCAGTAACACCAACGGCATCTGACGTATCAATATTATGATAATCATATCATTATTGTTGTCATTATGATCACTATTGCATCATCTGTTACTAATGTATATATAATAAAAGAAATACCGTACATTCACCGGTCATCGAGGTAATCAAAATAATCAAAATAATGAAAATTATCAAAACACACACACACACACACACAAATGCCCTGTTTTGAGTCTCAGTCAAAATGTACATTTATTTATCTATCTGTCTATCTACCTACCTATCTACATACCTATCTATCTATCTGCATACCTATCTATCTATCTACCTACCTATCTATCCTATCTATCTTCTATTCTATGACCTATCTAATCTACTACTTGTACCTATCTACTCCTATCTATCTAGGGGTCGCGGTTGATCGACCTTTGCTCTCCGTCTTTTACTTTCATTTACCTCTCACCCTCACTAGAAGAATGAGCGATTATCTTGTGTGATTTTTTGTTGTTGTTGTTATTGGTTTAGTCGTTAGTGTTGTTGTTTGTCGAGGGTCCTTGCTAGCTTTTATGCAGTGTCTTGCATACAGTGTCATACAGTTTTTGAGGTAATTGACAGAAAAATCTCACAGACAGATTCACACCCACCCAATGATTTTTTTTTATCATAAACAGTATTGTTTATCACGACTACCATAACGATTGTCATTGTGCCACTAAAGACTTAAAACTAAAACAAAACATTTAAACTTAAAGGATCGTTACCAGTGAGTGAAATAACATGACATTTGGGAGGGGGGGGGGTATGTCCGTAAATTTGTAGGTATGCATCATTATATTTCATCATTTATCCTACATTAAGCAGAAGTTGCTACTAAATAAGAGGTGAATGATATTATATCTTAAGTAAAAAGTGTAGAGTACTTCTTTAAACTTGCTGTTATTCAATAGTTATCATTTCTGTTTTTCAATCAGACGACGTTCCCCATACATAACAAAAGGTTTTATTTTCGGTTAAGCTAAAATAGACTTAGTAAGCGTGAGAAAATAAAAGAAAATATGATTAATTTTTTCAAAAAATTTCTTGATAAATTTCTCTCCTAAATGAAACGGAATTAAATCGAATTAATTTTCCTGATTTATCTTCAATCAATACCATCGCAGTTATCTCTCCATCTCATTTTTATTTATTTATTTATTTACTTATTTAATTATTTATATTACCTCAGTGTCTGTGTATATAAAAAAGAGCGGCAGTGTTTGGACTCCTAAGATGATTTAGGTCGAAGTAAAATGACTTTCGAATGTGGCGATGTGTAAAATGCAGATACTCATAAACACATACACATGTAAGGACACACACACACACTCAAAAAAAAAAAAAAGAAAGAAAGAAGAAATGTATATGTATATATATATATATATATATATATATATATATATATATATACTATATATATATATATATATCTACATATGTATATGCATATGCATACACACACATACATACTGTATGTCTACATGTGCATATACTTACACAAATATCGGAAACTCATTAGCCAAGAAAAGAATAGATAAGAATTATATGAAAAGAAATCCTTTATTTTTGTAATTTTCTAGCTGGAAAGTTTTGTTATATATATATATATATATTATATATATATATATATATATATATATATATATATATATATATATATAATATATATATATATATTATATATATATATATATATATATATATATATATATATATATATATTATATATATATATATATATTTGCATAGCGGCGTTTCCTTTCCTTGTATTTTGAAATCATTTATACAAATGAAGTTTCATATTCTAAACAACTTTT
>NW_020869898.1:67577-82577 GCF_003789085.1 Penaeus vannamei
GGCCACCCAGCCTCTAGCAAGACCCCCCTACAGCGGCCACCCAGCCTCAGCAGACCCCCCTACAGCGGCCACCCAGCCTCAGCAGACCCCCCTACAGCGGCCACCCAGCTTCAGCAGACCCCCCCTACAGCGGGCCACCCAGCCTCAGCAGACCCCCCTACAGCGGCCAACAGGAAGCAGTGAGTCGCCTGCCTTTATCCTTCTGACGGACCTCCGCAGAGCCAAAGGAGTAGCGTTATTTTCACTCCAGTTGTAAAACTCTCAGGGTACAAAACTCCCCGCGTGAGGCGAATACGCGGGCGCTGAGGAATCTTCGCCATAAAATGTAAGAAAAAGGGGGAAAAAGATAAAAAGAGGAAGAGGGAGAGAGGGAGAGGGGAGAGGTTGGAGGAGAGAGAGAAGGAGAGGGAGAGGGGTGAAGAGGGGGGAAAGGAGGGAGGGAGGGAGATAGATATATATATAGGTAGGTAGATAGATAGATAGATAGATATAGAGAGAGGAAGACAGAATAGAGACAAATAGAGAAGAGATAGATAAGACAGAGACAGAGAGAGGCGTTTCAAAGTCTTCGCCATAAAATGTAAGAAAAAGGGGGAAAAGAATAGAAAAGAGGGAGAGGGAGAGGGAGAAGGTTAGAGAGGGTGAGAAGAAGGGAAGGAGGGAGGGAGAAAGATAGATAGATAGATAGAGAGAGAGAGGAAGACAGAGATAGTAGAGAAGATAGAGAGAAGAAGAGAGAGATAGAAACACAGATAGATAGAGAGATATAGAGACAGACAGACAGATAAAGAGAATGAGAGCGAGATAAACTAACAAACACACAGACAGAAAAACGAACAGACAGACAGACAGACAGACAATCCCTCACAGAGACGAGAGGCTATCACTCTTCTCCTCCGTTTCAGAGTTAGAAAGTTTCAAAAGAACGTGTTTGCAGTGGAACAACTTTTTTTTTTTTTTTTTTTTTTTTTTTTTTTACGCGGAGGAGGAGGTCTCGGGTACAAAGTGATATCGGAGGGCTGCAGATGCTGTTCTGGTAACGCATGCTTGTGTAATGGATAGGATCAGGTGAAACCGTAATGTGCAGTGCGTATAGAGGTTAGAATTGATTAAAGGGGTTGTGTTATGTGGATATGTTTGGGTGTTCTTGTTTTGGTGTAGTCTGTCGGCAAAAAAAAAAAAAAAAAAAAAAAAAAACACGCATACACATCCACACAGACATAAACACACGCACATC
Organism: Penaeus vannamei; assembly: GCF_003789085.1. Taxonomy (NCBI): domain Eukaryota; kingdom Metazoa; phylum Arthropoda; class Malacostraca; order Decapoda; family Penaeidae; genus Penaeus; species Penaeus vannamei. Next base: position 68,815 of record NW_020869898.1, read on the forward strand.
CACACACACACACACACACACACACACACGAAGCATACAGACAAAAGCATACACGGAAAAGAAAAAAAAAGAAAGAAATAAAAATGAAAGAAGAAAAAGAGAAAAAAGAAGATAAAATCTAAAAGGAAGAAAGAGGAAATAATAATGAAAAAAAAAAATGGGGAATGGAAGAACTGGAAGGAGAGGAAAGGAAAGAATAATGACAGTGATAATTATGATGATTAAGATAGTAACAATTATAATTAATGATAAATACAGTTATCATACTACTGCCACTATTACTATTACTTTTTTATCACATTTTTATCAACATTACTACCGTTATTATCATCTTTATCATTGTTTTCAATAGCAAAAATAGTAACAAAATGAAGTGATAATCATTAACACTCCGAATTGTCGAGGGCGATACCAATACACCGGTAAATATCTCGTCGATAAATGAGTGAGTGAGAGAGAAAAAGAGGGAGAGAGGGAGGGAGAGGGAGAGGGAGATGGGGTGGGAGAGAGAGAAAGAGAGAGAGAGAGAGAGAGAGAGAGAGAGAGAGAGAGAGAGAGAGAGAGAGAGAGAGAGAGAGAGAGAGAGAGAGAGAGAGAGAGAGAGAGAGAGAGAGAGATAGATAGATAGATAGATAGATAGATAGATAGATAGATAGATATAGATAGAGAGAGAGAGAGAGAGAGAGAGAGAGAGAAGAGAGAGAGAGAAAGTGAAGGATATGTATCGATGTATAGTTTTATCGATTTTTTTCGATACATCTTAAAAAAAAAAAAAAAAAAAAAAAAATAGCGATAAAACAATACTGTTATTGGATAGCTAAAACGAAGCCGATACAAAATTATTAATCGATACTGCCTAACTCTGCAGAAATGATATTAAACACCAATAATGATAACGAAAAAGAGTCGTCAGCGACATAGACGACAAAAAAGGAAGAGAGAGAGAGAGAAAAAAATTAAATAACGAAATTGAAATGGAAAAAAATAGTGATAACGGAAAAGAGTCGTCAACGACATAGACGATAAAAAAAGAGAGAGAGAGAGAGAGAGAGAGAGAGAGAGAGAGAGAGAGAGAGAGAGAGAGAGAGAGAGAGAGAGAGAGAGAGAGAGAGAGAGAGAGAGAGAGAGAGAGAGAGAGAGAGAGAATAATAATAATGATAACCAACCCCACTAAAACAAAAAGAAGAGAGAAGAAAGAAGGATTAAGTACTTCCTCCCTCCCTCCTGCATTTAATCCGAGGTTATTTAAAACCACAAGAACAGGCTATAATACTACAGGTCATCACTCACTCGACCTTTCACTATCCTCTCCACAGCAACCGGTCCAAGGCAGGTCGTGGCACTCCTGTGGTAGGCACCTGTTGGCACTGTCTCATCTGCTAAAGGGGGGGGGGGGGAGCTTGTACGTCGGGGGAAAGGAAAGGAGAGAGGGAGTAAGAGAATAAAATAAAAATAGGATAAAGGAGTAAGATAATGGATAAATGAGTAAATAAGAAAAATGAGATAAGGAAGTAAAAGAGTGAGGGAGTAAGAGAATAAAATAGAAATGGGATAAAGGAGTAAGATAATGGATAAAGGAGTAAATAAGATAAATGAGATAAGGAAGTAAAAGAGTGAGGGAGTAAGAGAACAAAATAAATGGATAAAGAGTAAGATAATGGATAAAGGAGTAAATAAGATAAATGAGATAAGGAAGTAAAAGAATGAGGGAATGAGAGAAAAGATGATAAAGGGAAGAAAAGAGGGATAGGGTAAGGGATACTCGTCCTTGGCTTGTCTCAAGTTACCTCTAACCAGGTAATTCTACTTCCGTTTTGCTTATTGAAGCCAAATATTATCTTTATTTTTCTTTTTTTTTCGCATTTTGAAGGCTGTTAATGACAAGGAACTCTTCACTGTCGTAAATAAAAGAGGGGGAATTTGGTTTTACTTCTGGTAATTATGATAATATTGAGTAAATTATGCAAATCATTATGAATCTAGAAACAGCTGATATGCCAAGGTGCACTCTCATTGGCTAAACGTGACGTCATTAGGCCCACCCCCCCCCCCCTTTTTTTAACCCTGTCAGATTGTGTGATATTTTGCGCTGTTTTTTGTGCATTATTTTTAAAATAATCCTGAAATACAATGGGTAATAATACAGAAGAATCGAAAAATAAACCAAATAAAAAAAGAAAAAACAAAAAGCAGTGATTAAAAGCTAGGAGGTGGGGTTTAGCTCAAAAGTTGCCAACTAGCAAAGGGCTACCTGTGTACTTAGCTCACTTACTTACTACTGGCTCACTCTCTCCCTTACCTTAGTAGACCACACTTCTGAGGGCTCAGAGGTTTGTGTGGACTGTGGCTAGTAACTTACAAATTTTGTGAGTAACTTACTTATGGCACAGAGGGTCATGTGGTCAGTGGGTCTCCGTGAATAACACATATTTACTCACTTACGAATCAGATTATGATTTAGTGGCCAATGGCTTTTGCTGAGAAACTGACTGTACGGACACAAATACATTAAAAGAACCGGGTATTATTTTTTTTCCTTTGTTTGTAAAGGTTGTTGTACATATATATATATATATATATATATATATATGTATATATATGTATATATATATATATATATATATATATATATATATATATATATATATTATATATATATTTTTTTTTTTTTTTTTTTTTTTTTTTTTTTTTTTTTTTTTTTTTTTTTTTTACGGTACAGGACGAAGTTCAGAATTGGAATGTTTATTTTTATGACTCATTGAAAAAAAGACGGAAGGAGGAAAAGGAGGAGAAGGAGAAGGAGAAAGATAAGAAAGAGAAGGAGAAAAAGAAGGATAAGGAGATAGAGTAGGAGACGGAAAGAAGGAAAAGAAAGAAGAAGAAGAATAAGGATAGGGAGATAGAGAAGAATGGGAAGAAGAAGAAAAAAGAAAGAAGAAGGATATAGAGAAGAAGAAAAAGAAAAAAAATAGAAGAAGGAGAAGTAGAAAGAGATAAAAAGATAGTGATAAGAATCATGATAATGACGATAATCGCACTAACGAAAACAGTAACAACAAATATAATGATAATGAAAATAATTATGATAATCATGATAATAATGCTAATAATATCATTAATATCAATAGAAATCGACGCTTAATTCTGCACTTTTTGTAGGCCTATATCTGCCTCAATCACGGTTTAATTTTTGATAGTATTTCCGTGTCACGTTATAGCCCATATGTTTGCAACTTAATTACTTCGTTTTATGTCTTGATTAAGACTGTGATTTTAGATTACTTTTTTCGAAAAAAATATTTTCAAAACGTAACTTAATGATGTGATTTGTTCATCAAACGGAATACGGGATTTGTGTCAAAATGGAGAGAGAGAGAGAGAGGGAGAGGGAGAGGGAGAGGGGAGAGGGAGAGGAGAGGGAGAGGAGAGAGGAGAGAGAGGGAGAGGGAGAGGGAGAGAGGGAGAGGGAGAGGGAGAGAGAGAGGGAGAGGGAGAGGGAGAGGGGAGAGAGGAGAGGGAGAGAGAGAGAGGAGGGAGGGGAGAGGGAGAGGGAGAGGGAGAGAGAGGGAGAGGGAGAGGAGAGGAGAGGAGAGGGAGAGGAGAGAGGAGAAGAGAGGAGGGAGAGGAAGGGAGAGAGAAAGAGAAAGAGAGAGGAGAAGAAATAAAGAGAGAGAGAGAGAGAGAGAGAGAGATGAACAACAGACACATATAGGAGAGAGAGAGAGAGAAGATAAACACACACACATATAAGTGAGAGAGAGAGAGAGAGAGAGGAGAAGAGAGAGAGAGAGAGAGAGAGAGAAGAGAGAGAGAGAGAGAGAGAGAGAGAGAGAGAGAGAGAGAGAGAGAGAGAGAGAGGAGAGAGATGTGAGGAGAGAGAGAGATAGGAGAGAGAGAGAGAGTGCGAGAGTGCGAGAGCGAGAGTGCGAGAGAGAGAGCGAGAGAGCGAGAGAGCGAGAGCGAGAGAGCGAGAGAGAGAGAGCGAGAGAGAGGAGAGCGAGAGAGAGAGAGAGAGAGAGAGAGAGAGAGAGAGAGAGAGAGAGAGAGAGAAGAGAGAGAGAAGAGAGAGAGAGAAAACTGACAGGCAGATTGATAGACAAACAGACAGAGAAAGAGAGAGAGAGAGATAGACAGATAGATAGATAAATAAATAGATAGATAGATAGAGAGATAGCAAGCCATAAAAGGAAACAACAAGATACCAAGCAAATCACCGAACAACGCCTGGGTGAAAATCAAGCCAAAAAAAAAGACCCCAAATAAACAAAATTCACAAAATTCACGAGACAGTCCCACAGAGAAGTCTAGCGCAGTCCCCCCTTGCAACACGCCACACACAATAGAAAACGGGAAGGAAGGGCTCAGCGGGAGTCAACAGGGGAGGGAGAGGGGGTGGGGAGGAGGGGGTGTCCTTAAGTTCTACATAGGCTTTGTGCAACACTGTGCAACAAAGGACCCCGGGGCCTATAGAACGAGGGAGCATTGCAGGAGAGCGAGTCGAAGGAGGACCAAGAAATGACAAGCGGGGGGAGGGGGGAGGGGAGGGGTAAACGATGCGTTAACGTCCTTATTTTTTTCTCTCTCTCTTTTCTTCAGATCTATTTCGTTATTTCATTTCGATAATTTATATTATTATCCTATTTCATCTATCTATTATCTTTTATGTGCGTTAGTGGTCGGCTCTTATCTCTCTATGGTACCTATTGAGAAAGATAAAGATACTGACCCTAAGTAAGAATGAATATATAAAGATGTTCTGTGAATAAGAATACATAATTATAATTAAGAATTATGAAGATTTTTATGGGAAGAGCTAGGTTGTTATTTAGACAAAGAGGGGTGGGGGATGGGGAGAGGAGAGGGGAGAGAGAAAGAGAGAGAGAGAGGAGAGAGAGAGAGAGAGAGAGAGAGAGAAGAGAGAGAAGAGAGAGAGAGAGAGAGAGAGAGAGAGAGAGAGAGAGAGAGAGAGAAAGGGAGAGAAAGATAGGAGAGAGAGACAGAAAGAGAGGAAAATAGAGAGAAAGAAAGAAATCTAAAGAGAAAGAAAGAAAGAAAAAGAGAGAAGAAAAATTAAAAAGAGAGAGAAACCAGAGACAACGAATCTACGCATCTACACCCCCTCTCCCCCCCTCTCCACCCCATCCCCCCATCACAACGTTCCAGCGCACCACCTCCACCCCCACCCCCTCTCATCCACCCCCACCCCCCCACCCCCACTTCAAAAATACATCCAAAATACACAACGCCCAGCGCCAAGATTTGAACAACCATACCACCTCGCACTGCACACAGCCCATTCCCCCAAAATTGGTTCCCTCCTCCCCGCCTCACTCCCCCCCCTTCCTCACACCCCTTTGCAGTTTCATTTAGCTCCCAAACCCAATAATACAGCTAGATGAGGCCCTGTACTGAATGCACGGTTTAGTGAGGGGAGGGAGAAGCATCCGGGATAAATGGGAGATGAGAGATGATGATGATGGTTGCGGAAAGAGAGAAAGAGAGAGAGAGCAGAAGGGGAGAGAATATATGTTAATGAAGAAGAGAGAATGAGAGAGAATGAGAGAGAGGGGGAGGGGAGGGAGAAGAGAAAGAGGAAGAGAGAGAAGAGAAGATAGATTGTGACAGATAGATATATAGATAGAGAAAGAGATTGAGAGATACTAAGATAGATAGATAGATAGATAAAGAGAGAGAGAGAGAGAGAGAGAGAGAGAGAGAGATTAGGAGGATAATTAAGATAGAGATAAGATATAAGAGAGAGAACGAGAGAGAAATAATGAGAGAGAAACAAGACAGAGAATGAGAGATGAGTGAGAAAGAGTAAAAAAAAAGATAGATAGATAGATAGAGAGAGAACGAGAGAAAGAGAAGAGAGAGAGAGAGAGAGAGAGAGAGAGAGAGAGAGAGAGAGAGAAGGAGAGAGAGAGAGAGAGAGAGAGAGAGGATAGGAGAGAAGAGAGAAGAGAGAGATTAGGAGATAATTAAGATAGATAGATGGACAGATAGAGAGAGAGAACGAGAGTGAAAGAATGAGAGAGAGTAAGAACGAGAGACAGAGAATGAGAGAGTGAGAGTGAGAAAGAGTAATAAAAAGAAGATAGAGAGATTACAAGAAGAGAATGAGAGAGAGAGAGAGAGAGATAGACAGATAGAGAGAGAGAACGAGAGTGAAAGAATGAGGGAGAGAGAACGAGTGACAGCGAAAGAGAGAGTGAGAACGAAAAAGAGTAAAAAAAAAAAAAAGAAAGGAAGAAAAAATGCTTAGAATAAAAAGAAATAGGACAGAGAGAGAAAAAAAATAATCTTGGAAGAAACTTCAAAAAATCTTTAATTCATTCAATATTGGCGAAAGATGAAGCAGCAATTTCCGAAGAGGATGAAAGAGAGGCTTCGAAACCGTTCCGAATCGGCGTTTAAAGAGAAGGAATCTGTTTATAAGGTATTGGAAGATTCCGTTCACACAAAGGCTGAAAGGTCCGTGATCAGAATCAGAATGGACGATGTGCAGAATGGAGGTGATGATGATGATGGTGATCAGAATGATGGTGATGGTGGTGATGATGCCCATAGAGATGGAGTGATGATATGGTGATCAGAATGGATGAGTGATGATGGTGGGGAGGTGATGGTGGTGATATGGTGATCAGAATGGAGGTGATGGTGGTGAGGATCAGAATGGAGGTGATGGTGGTGATGATGGTGATCAGAATGGAGGTGATGGTGGTGATGATGCAGTGATGCAGAATGGCAGGTGATTGGTGGTGATGATGGTGATCAGAATGGAGTGTGATGGTAGGTGATGATGGTGATCAGAATGTGATGTGGTGATGGTGATCAGAATGGAGGTGATGGTGTGATGATGGTGATCAGAATGGGGTGATGGTGGTGATGATAGTGATCAGAATGGAGGTGATGGTGGTGATGATGGTGATCAGAATGGAGGTGATGGTGGTGATGATGGTGATCAGAATGGAGGTGATGGTGGTGATGATGGTGATCAGAATGGAGGTGATGTGTGATGATGGTTGATCAGAATGGAGGCAGAATGGAGGCGGTGATGATATGGTGATGAGAGTGATGATAAGTGGAATGGTTTATTTATACATCCACATATATGCACATATTTAGATTGACATATTTATGTGTGTGTTGTTATGTGTGTGTGTGTGTGTGTGTGTTGTGTGTGTGTGTGTGTGTGGTGTGTGTGTGTGTTGTGTGTGTGTGTGTGTGTGTGTGTGTGTGTGTGTGTGTGTGTGTGGTGTGTGTTGTGGTGTGTATGTGTTGGGTGTGTGTGTGTATGCGTGTGTGTGTGTGGTATGTATGTGTGTGTGTGTGTGCGTGTGTGGTGCACGTACATGTGTGTGTATGTGCGCGTGTGTGCGCGCGCGCGTGTGTGTACGTGTGTGTATGTGCCTGTATCCAGATATATGTAGACATAGATAATAAAACTATACACGTATATCCAATATCTATGATACACAGGACTCCTATTGAAGGGTTTCGGAACGGAAAAGCGATTTCGTTCATCACTTCCCACCTTCCTCTTTCGAAACTTTATGACTTTATGGAAGAATATTGCATCATATACTGTGAAATATAAGATCAAACAATATGGGGCAAAGTTAGCTTCATCCTTTGAAGGAAGTCAAACTGATAAGTCACGGGATCTTGACTGAAAAAATCCACACTCGATTTTTAACATGGCCAAAATCTCGCGAACTTACCAACAACACAATGCAAAGTTAGTATTAAGTTATGAAAGCTCTTGTGTTATTTAGTTGGTTGTTTAAAAAGAGATCTTGTTCTTTTATTCTTGATTGTACTTCAACTTACTGGAATGAAAAAGATTCATGCAGAAAGAAGAGAGAAAAAAGTAGAGAGAGATAAGAATTGAATAAATGAAGACAGAAGTGAAAAAAGACTGATAAAAGATTGTAAAAAGGGATGAAGAGGATCATAAATGGAAGAGAAAAGAGACGAAGATGTAAGTAAGAAAAAAAAAAGAAATATGAGATATGAGAAACGCACACATAAAAGTGAATAAATGAACATAGATAAAAGTGAAAAAAGAAATAAGAGAAAATCAGATATACACAGATCAAAGAAAGAAAAAGTAAAATACACAGAGAAAAATAATATAAATGAACAAAAATAGCATTGAAAAACATGCACACAGTATAACGAAAAAAGGGAAAGATATGTGCACATCTGAAGTGAAAAAGTACACACAGTTACGGCGAAAAAGTGAAAAAAAAAAAAAAAAAAAGAATAGATACTAATGGAACGCTACAGTCCATCACGATGAAAGTGCGAAACAGATACCTCGTTTTTTTTGCGTGTAAATAAAACAGTTAAAAAGGAAGAGAGAAAAATGCCCAGAAAAAAAACACAAACACAAAAACAAAAACAAAAAAGTATGATGCTTCATCGTGTGATCTACCGGTTAAACCATTATATTTAAAAAACAACAGAATGGTGTTGATTACATACTCCGTTTTCCAGAATTAAGAGCAAAAACACTCCATTCTGATGTATGTTTGCTCTCGTCTCTCGTCAAGTGTTGTTGCAAAGGGGACAGTGTCTCACAATAATGCAACAATGTGTCTGTCTTTTCATTGCATATATATATGTATATTTTGCAACTGCGACTAATGCATGGTAAAAATAGAAATTCATTAGTTACATTAATGATTAAACATTAAAAAAACAGCTTTACGTTTATGATAAAAATTATCAAGTAATGAGTACTTCAGATTGTTGTTTAAATATCACTTGGCTTCGATCTTTTAATATTCATTTGTTTTTTTTTTACAAAACCTGTATCAGTTCTCTCTGGTTAGTAAAGATACACAGCATTTTATTGTTTTATTTTATATGTTCTTTTATATCTTCCAGTGTATGTAGATCCCTCTTATTTAATTTATTTCTTCTTTGTCAATGCCTTGAGTATGTTTTGGTACATAGAGAAACTTGAAAATATTCTTCCTGTACCATGTCGAAGATCTGGCTTCCCTTGTACCATTTCGAAGGCTTGGTCGCCCTTTCGTAAATGGATATTAAAGCCATTTGTGAACGATGTGAACGAGGTTATGCAGATTGCAACGGGAAACACAAGCGGTAAAATGTTTAATGTTATGTTGTGATGATTGTTATGGCACAATAGAAGTCTTGGGTATCATTTAGTGTCCATAGCAAGGTCAAAATCATGTCCGGGAAAAAAGAAACACATGAATAAACAACATAACTCTATTCAATACGTTTTTTTTTTATGTGCATTAATTATATATTGATATATATTATAGGAAAAACAAAATCCTGCACCTATAGCCATGCATCCTATCCTATTTATGATATAAAATAACAAAATACTTAGCTGAGAGTGACCACAGGCAGAGACGTGTTAAAACCAACCTTTACAACAAGGCGGAGTGGCTGACTGAAAGCCAGATGGCGCTGCGGTCGGAGTCAGCCAAGGAGTGAGCTCGAGTCAGACACCGAAACAAAGGTCGAGTCGGATTTCGAAACATTTGCATTATGTGATTCACGTATTATGCCTGGTCACCTAAACACTTTCAATTAATTTTCAATGATTATTTGATATATTCAAAATGAAAATGTAACTAACGAAATAACTAAATCTAAATAAACGTCATAATACAATTAATTTACTATATTAATTGATTCACCCATAACAATGATATTGCCAAATGTCTTCAAAACAATAACTTCCCAATCGAAAATACATAAATAGGCACACAAACAAACACACACGCACCACACACACACACACACTACACATACACATACACACACACACACACACACACACACACCACACACACATTCCACCTTCCTACACACTTAAAGATTTTACGAAGGAAGAGAGAGAAACCAAAGAGAGAAAATCGAGTCATAAAAGCGATTTGAAGGAGCTAACGAAGAGAAATTCGACCAAACTCATCCGGTGAGCAGTAAATGGCCATCAGCAGAGAGTGTCAGAAAGAGGAAGAGGGAGAAGGAGATGAAGAAGAAGATGGAAGACGAAGGAATATGTCTTAAGAAGGAGCGGAGGTTGGTGTCCGGGGAAGAAATGAAGATAGTGTTCTTTGGTACAAATTAATGAATAATTTTAATCTATTTAATAATAACTGTTATAGAATCTTGAAATGTGAAGTCAATTGCTTTCGTATTTACAGGAAGAAGTGGTAGAGAATGAAAAGGAAAAAGGAAAAGATGAGGAGGAGGAAGAAGAGGAAAAGGAAGATAAAAAAGAAAAGGAAGCGGAAAGAGAAGAAGAAAAGGAAGAAGAAGAAGAGGAAGAAAAGAAGAGGTGGAGGAAGAGGAAGGGAAAGTGGAAAAGAAAGAGAAAAAATAAAAGGAGGAAGAGAAACCAGAAGAGGAAAAGGAAAAAAAAAAGAAGAGGAGGAAAAAATAAGAAGGAATGGGAGGAAGAGGAACAAGAAGAATGAGGAATTAGAGGAAAAAGAAGAAAAAGTAGAAAAAATAGAAAGAATTCGAAACAGCAGTATAGAGTTACTCGGCCCAAGTCCCAATAAATAACATGCTAATAATAATGACTGTTACAAAATGCCGTAATTTGCAGCTATTTTTTTTCGTAAAAAAATATAGCAAGAAAAAAGAGGACGAGAAAGTGGTAGAGAATGACTTACAAAAAAAAAAGGAAAAGGAAAAAGAGGAAAAAGAGGAAGCGGAAGAGAGGGAAGAGGGAGAAGATGAGAAAGAGGAAGAGGGAGAGGAAGATGAGGAGAAAGGGAAGAGGGAGAATGAGATGAGAAAGAGGAAGAGGGAGAGGAAGAGGGAGAAGAAGATGAAGAAGAGGAAGAGAGAGAAAAACATGAGAAAGGGGAAGAGGGAGAAGAGAAAGAAGAGGAAGAGAGAGAAGAGAAAGAGAAGAAGAGAGAAGATGAGAAAAGGAGAAGAAGAAGAAGAAGAAGAGAGAGAAGATGAGAAAGATATAAAAAGAAAGAAGAAGGAGTAAGCGAAGAAGTAAAATAAATTGAAGAAATGGAAGAAGGAGATAAGAGAAAAAGCAGGATATATACGAGTATAATATAAAATTATGTTTATAACTCTTCCTCTTTCGTGGATTTCGACCCGGAAGAGAAATGTTTATGACCGGGAACAAATGTATTGGAAGCAAGTTGATTGCGGGACGTAAAAATCACACGTTTTAAGTCTGATTGTGTCGGCGATGAAATGGTTATGGTGATGCGGTTTTGAAAGCAAACGCATATCATTATCTTCATGCTTACAGGCTGGGCATACTCTGTTGTTCCCGGGGATATAATTCTCGTGTGTTATACTCGTGGATATGTAAGATTGACGACGATCGTGTGAAAGGTCTTACTAGATCTTCTGTACGTAATGTAAAGGGAACAGAGTCAAAACATTTCCTTTTTTCCAGTTCATGTCATGTCTTCATTATTACGTTCAAAGACAACCATACTTGTGAAAGGAATAACTGAACAAATAGGTATTCAGTGAGAGACTGGCTAGAGATATTCTGAATTGCTAGTATTCGCTCTTACTTAAGCCGGATATAGGTAGCCATTTCCTGCTCTTTTGTATGTGATATATGTCTAACATTATGGCTTGATGCGTTACCGTAGAATTTCCATGTGAATACCTCTTGTTTCGCTGACATTTCTAATATCCAATGTCATCTTATTTTGTATATTAGACTTGTGGTGTTCTGTATACATAGACATGGAGTCTGATTCATGTAATGGGTAGTACTGGCCTGAAATGTATGCTATCTTCGTGTTTCCTGGTGTATCTTAACACTGGTTTGTAAGATTTATGCAAGATTGTATTTGTATAGCAGTTGATATGTTATCTTCATTTTATAGATAGAGGAATGTAAAAGTGTCATGTATTCAAAATTTGGTCAATACAATGCCTTTCCATCAAGCTTATTTTGGAATTATTTAAGCTTAAGTACTCTGCTTAATTGGACACATTCCGACAAACCACACAAAGCAATTAACAGAAAAAACAACAAAAAAACATTTCATTATTATCGTTAATGACCCTCTCACTTTTCTATAAGCCAATCCTGCTGCCTCTAATCCAGCGTGATTCGGATCAAAACGAATCACTGGATTTATAAGAGGTAAACGTGTTCTAAATAAATGCAATAATTTTCAGATGCCGTGTCGATGGAAAATTAACTTTATAAGCGTGAAAACTCATTTCCAAACTCATTAAAGTCATTTGTTTCATTTGTGGAAAAGATTCATAATAGACTGAATTCATAAGATTGATAATTAAAGCATCTGATTTCCTGTTGATATATGAAGCAATTAAAGTAATAATGTTTTATCGAGAACTTCAAAGAAAAAGGTTATACTTATTTACTTGAACTAAGAGAAAATACTTGAAAAAAATATCCAGCCTTTTCATATAAACGCATATATACGATGCGGTCGTGAGAAATAGATTAATGAATCGATAACTTTGTATTAATTATCAATTACTGAACTGCGCCACAACCTGCTTGTAACAACTTTCTTTGATTATTCTTTCTTCCTATTCTCCTTCCCACTTCTAACTTTAATTAAAGGTACTGTACTTTTATCTACGTCGACATATTTACATACATACATACATACATATATATATATATATATATATATATATATATATATATATATATATATATATATATATGTGTGTGTGTGTGTGTGTGTGTGTGTGTGTGTGTGTGTGTGTGTGTATATATATATATATATATATATATATATATATATATATATATAGTATATATATATATATATATATATATATATATATATATAATGTATGTGAACACAAAGATGAAAATGAAACAATGTTGAAAATAAGCGTGACGTTTCGTAGTTCTCATTTTTTGTCTGATGTGAGAAGAGTTCGAACGTCCGCTTATATTCTCATTGTGGCTAGTTCATATATATATATATATATGCAACCATGGTCAAGTGTTCTCTAATAGTCTTTAAATCACATTACTCTCTCGACTGAAGAAAACACTGTGAAAAACTCACATCTCTTAACAACAGTATTCAGGTAGAATCACCAGACCTGTAGGCACTAGACGTCTGGTCCTACAACGGTCATATGACATCTGGTCTGATTTAGGTTCTGTGACATCTGGTCCTAAAACGGTCACATACCGTGTTATCTGTGCATGATGTTTTACACACATATATGAGGCGCATGGTGGAGTAAATGTGGAAATGAATTGTTTCATGTTATAATGTCATTCTTTCTGTTTCTTTCTTTCTTTTTTTTTTGAAGGGGGGGGGGATTAAGCTGCAACGGAATTGCCTGTTAACTCAAAGTTATGAGTGGAATACCGTAAAAATGGTTTAATTTTATGATGATGCTGCCTTCATTTGTTTTTTTTTTCTTGGAATCAAGTGGCAATGGAATTGTCTATTGAGCTAAATAAATAGCATTTCAGCAAAGTTAGACTAGCAATATCTATCTGATCATAAGCAGTCTTTTAAACTAATGCACTTTGTTTTAGCGGTTCACTTATACTTTAGCTGTACCATAGCTTGTGAGACTTCCAATCTCTCTTCTGGGAGTTATGAATGTATGATCTATTACGTCATTCACAAAAGCTCATACATCAATAAAAGCCATCAACTCGTCATTTCATATCCATTCTCAAGTTCTGAAATAGAATTTTTCAGACTGAAAAATGACAGTGTTTTCAAATACAAAATATCCTTTGAAAACGGCGACCAAAGTCTATCACC
>NW_020869898.1:110077-115077 GCF_003789085.1 Penaeus vannamei
CTACATCATCATGGCTGGACTGGCTGGTTTTATTATCTGTAGGATAGATTGAACTTCATGATGTATGCACAAAAAAAAAAAATGTTTTATCATACTCTGATAGGTAATTTCTGAAGTTTGCAGATGTGGTCGGGCAATTTCAATGAAACCTTTTCCTACTTTTGGTTGCCCTATTTCGACACAATTCTTATCATTTTTGCTTGGGGTGGAGTTGCCTGTCTCCCACGTTTTCTTTACATTTATCACGCATTCTTCCAACCTTTACTAGTCTCTGAAAAGAAGTTAGCTGATATATGTATTGTTTGAAATGTTTTTCCTCAGTTGCAGGCCTCTCTTTAATTGTCATTTCTATAGTTAATAGTAAATAGTGAAAGCTAATATTTGATCAAGACTTTTTATAGAACCTGATTTCTCAAATGCACTAAATTAAAAAATATATATTCAAAAGTGTACTCTCTGTCTGCTGAGGTGATATCCGAGTCCAGTTTTATTACGGTGAGTGGGGCAGTACTTTATGCTCAGTTTTGGCCCTGCTCTGAAAGCAGCTTTCATTTACAGTTCTTTGGTATTGATCTTCTGCAATGGCAATGACCATTATGGTGGACGTTGTGCCCTTGAGCTTACATGTGTCTCATTGCTGTCTCTTCTGAAACTTCCTTAACTTGACCAGCAAGGGCCATGTTTGCCCGGCCTGAAGAGACCCAACTTATGAGCCATTTCCGTCAGGAGATCAGGATGGCCCATCTTGCTAGTAACCTCTTCACACCGGTCTGCTCGAAATGCTCCTGTCCTTCTGGGGGCTGCCAAGCATGTCTGGTGGCCGGCAGTGTTGCACCATGCTTATGGGCTTTCTTACTGCTGTTTTGACCGTTGCTAAAGTTTTATTTTTCTGATGTTCATGTTCTCCAGGAGCATATTTGAGTGGCTGAATGTTTCAAAAGTGCCTTGTTTTCTGATATTGCGGTCGAGCATTTGTGATTCAGCATTTTTGTGAATAGGGTAGATTGTATATCTTTTAGCAATATTATAGTAGCATCTCCACAGCAACTCTGATATATCTTTATCGATATGTGCCCTTTGTGTAAACATCAACGGAACTTGTTGAAATATCTTTTTTCGTTTTAATAGCCTCCAGGTTGTTACAAAGTGATACACTCCAGCTGACCCTTTTTTTAAATTATATCATGCATGTCTCAGGAAAAGATTAAATTCAAAATTTATAATTGACAGTACATTTTTATTTTTTTTTTTTTTCTTATCTTAGTTGTGAAACAAGTCCATTCTGACACAATATGGAAAAAGTAGGTCTCATGAAAGTTGCTTAAAACATGATAAGAATTTCTATGTCCAAGTCTAATGACTCCATTAGGATATCTTCAAAATCGCCGTACCACTATGATGTAACCATACAAACATGATGTGTTGACAGGCATTCAGGCAAGTAAATGCCGGTGACCACTGGAATTGTTTCGTGAGATGAAGTTGACAAATGAGGAAGGAAAATGGCATTTTCGTTCCACTTTTCCTTGGCCTTCCGGAAGCTGTGGAGACATACCATGACATTTTGCGGTCACAAGATATAACCTAAAAAAAAAAAAAAAAAAAAAAAAGCTGCAATGCAATAGTACTTATTGGCAACTCTGTCCCCGGGTACAGCACTTCTTGTGTCGCCCGGAAAGGACAGGCAGTCTTTGGAAACTAAAATTCAGGAGGTTTTAGTATGCCGAGAAAAGGTAGGAAAATATTTCCTTCCTCAAATGCTCTATTTTCTCCTGCGTCTTTTCTTGGCCTTCCAAAAGCTTTTTAATAGTAAAATATTCTAATCCCAATGTACGTTAGACTCTTCCATCAGAGAATCTGCTAATGGTGATGCCACAGCATAGCATGTAAGGCATCCCCTGCTAAGCATAGGATCAAAAGGACTTCGATGGTGGAATCTGTTGAAGACCCTTGAGAGTACAGATAATATAAAGGCGTTGAAATAATCTGAGAGCGACTATCTCCAAGCTCATAGAGCCTATATCCATGCAATTAAGTCTACCTCAATGGAAGGCGAGGACGGTGGACGATGGGGCGGAAAGTCGTTTTTGGTAGCCTTTGATGCAGAAGGAATGCGTGCAAACCTTCCTCCCATTAATATGTGAAACATGTAGAGCATATACCGGAAGCAGTGGCTGGAAAGCATATGGGAAGGAGGAAGGACTGGACCATGTAGTGTTGACTTGCTTTCTTATACCTCTCATGATCCAGGGATTGTGGCCACAAGAGAAGATAAGCAGCCAAAGCATGAGCGAAGCCTCGAGATTCTCTTCAGAATGGTGGTGCCATTCGTGCTGCCTCACCCAGAACCAAACTCCCCCACTTCCATGGAAATTCACTCAAGATCGCTACTTCTTGGAATGCCTGCAGGTGAGGATAAAAACCTAGATTATTATGGGTGGAAGGTCCTGCCACTTATGTCAAGGGAGGAGACGCTGGTATCTCCTCTATATGTGTCCATTTCCTCTGGGAATGAGGAGAGAGGGAATGGGGACAACGAAGATAGGCCACAGATATCTGAAAATTCTTGCAGTAATGTAAGAAGACTTTCGAGGACAGCACCACAGCATATCCATGTTTGTTGGAGCAGCAGAGCCGGCAACGATTCCACGGCTGATAAGGTCGGAACCTTTTTTGGTGCACGTGCATGAGAGGGTTCATGGTGCAGGGAGGAATCTGGAGGGTGAAGACGCAAAGTGACAGCTCACCACAACCGGTGCCCTTCACTCCTGGTAAACTATACGTCATTGGTTACTCCATTGATGAAAAGGTAGGAGCCTCTGGCCCAGTGCAAGAGGTTCGATGGCGCAGGGAGTTGGCAGAATGATGAGGACATGAAGCAACGGCTCACTACAGCTGTTGTCCCTTGCTCCTAGCAAACCATATGTCGTTGATGACTCCGCTGCTAAAAATGTAAGAGCCTCTGGTGCAGTGCATGAGATGATCAACAAAGCAGGAAGGCCAGAGGGCGAGGATGCAAAATGACGGCTCTCTGCAACCAGTGCTCTTTGCTCCTGGTGAACCATACGTCATCTAAGACTTCATTGCTGAAGAAGTAAGAACCTCTGGCATAGTGCACAAGAAGGTCGACAGTGTAGGGAGTTGACAGGATAGTGCGAACGTAAAGCGACGCCCCATTGCACCCGATGTCCTTTGCTTTTGGCAAACCATACACCGCAAACTGAGCACAGAGGAAATGGAAGGGAATGGAAAACAGTCTTGGGAAGGCGGGAGGACACATGTGATTCCCTTGCTCAAGCCACCGCACCTGTAGGAGAGTAGGGCAGAGGAAAGGAAGAAATTGCAAGCGAAATCCCTAGGGCCCATCCCTACTTTGGGCGTTGACTGGGGAGACGGGGAAAAAATTGAAGAGAGTGACATTGGGAGGGAATTAGGAGATAAGTTCATGCCCAACTGAAAAAAAAATCAGAGAAAAAATAAAAGAAAAACAAAGCAACTGTGAAAGGGAAGAGAAAGCAAACATAAACACTGTTTCATGATGAAAACAAGACTGGCCTTTCCAGGCATTGCAGGAAGTATGGCTCTAGGGGGGTAGAAAAGCTAATTAGCGATATTACATCGCAGCATTTCGCCTTTTTTCAGGTTATATCATGTTATCACGAAATGCCATGGAATAATTCCATACCTTAAGAAAGGACTAATAAAAGATGCTGGAGGAAGCAATGGATGTAAATAAAAATAGTAATATTAATATAAATGATGGCAATTTCTGGAAATATATTTAAGTTTCTACAGCTTTTGCCAGGCAAAGAGCGAAGAAAATAGACCCTCCACACATAATACGAAAGGTTTTTGAGACACTGGGGATGCAGTTTGCTAGCTACTAGTTCAATATGTACAATGGGTATGAAATTGTGAATAGGGGTTTGGGAATATAGAATTCATATATTTCCACCCAGAATATGCTAAATACAACATAACTGAACAAATGAATACAAAATTACAATGATATATCAGGAAGTAACTCAGAGATAGGCAACAGTATGGTATGTACAGCGGAATGTTCAAGGTAAAAAAAAAAAATCAGGTTGGAAATATGCAATACAGCTCCAGAATGATGAATTCACACTCATTGTGTTCCACTCACAGTAAGAAGCAGAGAAGCCGGTTGTGTGATTGTACAACGAGAGGATATTCTGCAAGGGGAATGGCAGAATGGGGAGGATATCGTGGGTGAGGCTGTGGGACTCTTGCCTGAGTGCCAAGTGGACTACATGTAGCTCACTGATGGTGGGAGTTGCCGGGGAAAACGCCAAACAGCTTTTGACAGGCCCTGTACGATTGAACGGCACTGGTGGTGGTAAGGCACAGCGAATGTGACTTTAAGGGGGATCGTCTCTTTTTTTCGGCGTTTTTCGCCCATCTTGCCGAAATTGAGTTTTATGCATTTTCAACGAGTTCCTCGGCCCAAGGTTCTCCCCTGAAAATTTCAAGGCCCCACCGTTATTTTTTAGGTGGTAGCAGCCATTTTTGATGTCGACTGAAATAATATATTTTTTCATGTTACCTTAGAAAATCTGCAATTGTGACGCAATAATTGGAGATAATTAAAGAATTAGGATTGCCAAATGATCCGGATCACCACCAAAATTTTATGGAATATTAATTAGGCTAAGGCAAACCTCAGGTAATCTTATTAAAATCTGTTCATAACTTCTTGAGTTTGTTAGAAAAAAAAATCCTGGATCAAAACCATGGTCTGCATCACCACCAAAGTACAATAAGCGTCCAAGTTAGGTTAAAACACACCTTTGGTTAAAGTCTCATTAAAATGTATTCATAACTTTTAGAAATATCAGAAAACACAAACAAACAAAAAACAACAAAAACAATCAACAAGCAAACAAATGGAAGTAATATAAATAAACAAAATGTCATGGGGTACACGAAAATGATTTAAATGTGCTTATGTACCTTATATACATACTTTTACATCGCCC
>NW_020869898.1:125077-127577 GCF_003789085.1 Penaeus vannamei
CACAGACATACAAACAGATAGACAGATTTATACGTACACATTACACTGCATATGATGTAATGTCTCCTCTAAAGTCCCACCCCATCACATCCTTTGTTTTGATGAATCGATGAGTCACCAGGAAACATACATGAGGAATAACCAAGCGTAAAAAAGTGTGATGGTTACTTTTTTTCTTTGTAATTGGGAGAGGGAGAGAGAGAGAGAGAGAGAGAGAGAGAGAGAGAGAGAGAGAGAGAGAGAGAGAGAGAGAGAGAGAGAGAGAGAGAGAGAGAGAGAGAGAGAGAGACAGAGAGAGAGAGAGAGAGGGGGGGGAGGGAAAGAGAGAGCGAAAGAGAGGAAGAGAGATATACACATGTGCTTCCAAAACTTGTTACAAATAGCAGGAACACGTGTCGTTCAGTATAAGAGAGAAGTGATTTTTTGCCTGCCATGTGCTTACTAACTAGTAAAAGAATTGAACAAAAGTTGTGAAAGAGAAAGAAAATTAAGAGATACACTAATCACTGTTTTCATTGTGATACTACCACCTATATAATTGTATTGCATTATGGTAAAGTGAGCGTCTACAGTAGATGGCCGGGGTGCATGAACATTCGAGCTTTAGCATCACAAAATTTCTACGTATTCAGTATAAACAAAGCAGGATTTATCACTGAAATAAAAAGGCATTACATAAAGCATAATTCCTTGACAAAATATTCCAGAGCCTGCTACCGCTGCCGTAAAGATCCTGGGCGGATACGTGACCCGGACCCGTTTCACCACATTGTTTTCCACGACCCTCAAGACCTGCATCACGCAAGTGGGCCAAAATGCCCAGTGCCAAGGACGAAAGAAGAGGGAGGCCAAGGCCTTGAACGAAAACCTCATGTGAGTAATACTCAGCTCTCAGAAAAGAGCGCTGGCGTTGCATGTTTTCCTTAATTGCTATAAGGCCATAGAACAAAAGGTCAGAGTTAGGAAATCGTATAAGGCAGATGTTGGAAGTGATAATTAGTGTTATAAAATTATGTTATCTATAATTCATTTTACACATCGTTCAGAGGAATAGAGCATAAGGGAGAAACAGATATAAAATCAAGTCAACATCAAAGGTCTTTAGGCGGAATTCTGTTTAGAGGAAGGCTTCGCAGTCATTCGAGTGAACCACATCGATGGCGCGACAAGGATCGGTTGCTTAGGACCGACCACTGCCGGACACGGAGTAAGTACCAGGTCCCAGAGTTAGAATCTAGTGTAGGACAAAGCATAAGACCCGGCTCTTAGGGCCGCCGACAACGTGCGCGAAGTCCTCCTGGACTCCTCTCAAGGCGAGAAGGTCGAGGCCGTCGGTCCCCAGGCGGCAAGCTCTTCGTCTCCCTCAATAGCTTCACACCTTGGACGACCGTGTCCCACCGTGTCCCTCCTTCCCCCCCGAGGGCCTCACGTACGCCTTCTGTTGAGCGCTGACGAGCAATTCGGATGCTGATCGGTTCGCCGCGGCCATGTTCTGCCCCTTGGCTCTACTCCTGTCTGTTCTGGAAGGGCTAATCCTGTTCATACCGCGAGTAAGACAGGCTGGTTCTATTCATTTATAAATGTGCTGTATATAAGAAGGTCCTTAAGCAAGTATAGTTAAATAATTTTTTTGTTGAAAATTCAGAGTATGATTAAGCAGAAACTAATCAAAACACGTAACTCCAGCGCGAGTTTGTAGCGGGAGATTCTTCTTTCTGCATATATCACACACACACATCTGCTTACATACACTATATTATATTAGATATAGATCACACACACATGCACACACACACACCACACACACACCACACACACACACGCACACACACACACCACACACACCACCATATATATATATATATATATATATATATATATATATATACACATTAACACACACACACACACACACACACACACACACACACACACACACAGTACAGATATGTATGTTTTTTTCTTTTTGAAATGCCGTTTTAGATACTTGGCTTTCACGCTTTGGAGATATTTTTATTGTCAGCAAGCTGGTGATCTTCATCTGTTCTCTGCAACTTCTTCGCCATCTACCCCTTGAATATCAGTCTTTGTGGTCCTTTGTCTCTTCTTCCTTCTGTTTTGCCAGTGATGACTAGGTTATCCATTCCTTTCTCCCTCAATACGTGCCCGAAAAAAACATTCTGTTTTCACACATGAATTCAACTGCTGTCAAGTTGCCCAACAACACAAATAAGTCTTCGTCACTCACGTGTTAACTGCTTCCGGTTTTGATAATTCTGTTGCTTAGTCGATTATTTTATGATATATATATATATATATATATATATATATATATATATATATATATATATATATATATATATATATATATATATATATATATATATACATATATACATACATATAAGTATGTGGGTGTGGGGGTGTTTCCCTATGTGTGTGTTTTGGTCTATGTGTGTAAACAAGTATTTTTATCTAAATATATCTAGATGTGTATGTA
>NW_020869898.1:172577-177577 GCF_003789085.1 Penaeus vannamei
ATTGCCGTAAAGCGCTATACTTTGACCAGTGCCTCGGGTGTGTCTGTTCAGGTATGGCATCTTTGATTACATCTAATGATTTGTAAATCATAATTATTTATTTCAAGTGAATTTCAAGAGAAAATTTTCTTCTACAAGTAACATTTGGATTTTATGTGATACAATGATTTTTTACTGTTATTTTATTTCATTATCTTTGTTTTTCGAGTTGTTTGTTTTCAGTAACATACTCCATAGATTTTACCAACAATAAAAAAGTGATTTTGACTATTGTGAAAAATTTTTTAGAATACCTTTACACAAGCTTAAGCCTTTAATATTACAACTTAATGTGATATGTAGGAAGACATAGGTATTAAGATATTTTAATAATGTAATGCTAACACCCTAAGGAGCAAGAAAATTATATGTTTTATTAAATATTGAATATGTCATGTACTTTGAGCATGTTCTTTTACGGAGGTCATCATTTAATTTGTTTATATAACATTATTATGTCTTTATACCAAAGAAGTTATTATCTAAAATTCTTAAAACCTTAAAATGTGTTTATCTCATAGTACCTGTTAGAATTAGAATCAAACGAAAAATTATTTTCTTTTTAAGGTGATTTCTTATGGTGCTTGTGTCAGTGCCATCATAGTGCCAGACAAGACAGGGAAGAAGGACCATGTCACACTTGGCTTTGATAAATTTGAAGGTTTGTTTCTGTTTCTTTTCATCCATTTCATCAATTACAGGTTATGATTTAGTCCTGAATTTGTCATTGCCATGTGGGATGTATACATTTTTTTCTTTCTTCTAATAATATCTAATCTGTTATATCAGTATGAAACAGGTGATTGTTTTCTTTTCCCTTTAATATAACTGAATTTATAAATTTTTTTTCCACCTCAACTCTATTTCCCTCACTCACTGATTGGGGATTTTTTTCTATTAAATTGAGTGATAGGAAGTAATGTTTCTTTTTCTTTCTTTTTCTGTTAAAAGACTATACAAAAATTAATTACCAAGGAAGCACCATAGGACGCCATGCCAACCGCATTGGAAAAGGGAAGATGACGATTAATGGAGAAGAGTACCAGTTGACAATTAACAATAATGCCAATCATCTCCATGGTGGAAAGCGAGGATGGGATAAGGTCCATACTATATTTTTGTTTTCAATTCTTTCTCTTTTCATCAATGTGAAGTTTACTGCAGTGCATCATAGGTAGTATTCTTTGAATATCTTCCATCTAATCAATAATTTATATAGATTCTCAACTAAGCTACTGAATTTCTTCTTCTTCTTCTGTATTAATTTGGTAAAACCTATCAATTGAATATTCTCTTCTTCCACAGTACATTTGGGAGAGTTGTATTAGTGATGGGAGTGTCTTTTTCTCCCACTTCAGCCCAGACGGAGACCAAGGGTATCCTGGGGATGTTTTAGCGCAGGTAAAAATAGAGGAAGAAACCACATATGTTCATTTACATATTCTTGACAGTATATATGGATACAGGAGTATACTTATTACATGCTATGTTACTTTCATTATATGGTTTTTGTGTTGTGTAGCTCATAGTATATGAATGGTAAGCATTATACAGATTGTCATAGTTCTTGTTTAATTTTGTATTCAGACTATTTATATTTCATTAGTTAAGCACTCAGGAATACTTTGTTTATACTGTTTTATTAGATACTATAAATAGGCATCTAACTGTAATACAAGAAGATATGATAGAATTAAAAATAGATAAAAAATTAAGTAAATAAATCACAAAAATTCAGGTGAAATACACTCTGGATGATGAAGGTGGTCTACACATTGATTACGAAGCCATGACAACACGTGCAACAACAATCAACATGACTAACCATGCCTTTTTCAACTTGGCCGGGCATGTGAGTATGGCAATCCACCATTTTTGTTTTTTTTACATATTTTTCTTTTCTTTTCTTTTTTTCTTTCTTTTTTAAGATAGTTAAGTAACCAGTACTTGTGGTAATATCTAATTATTGGATGTAATAGATTATAATATCAAAGCACTTTAAGATTAATTATGATGTGCATGGAAAAACATTAAAATTCCTTTCCTACTACACTAAATACATAATGTAACATCATTTTGTGTGTGTTTTCAGGATGCAGGACAAAAGGGGTTGTTTGAACATGTTGTAAAGTTGAATGCTGATTGCTTCACACCTGTCTCAGATCAGCTCATTCCAACAGGTTTGTTACAATCATTAGTAAAAGCACGAACTGAATGGTATGTCATTAAATATTTGAAGAGAGGAATAAAAAGTTTGGAAGAATATTTACATGAAAGTTTGAGAAAACAGCCAGTAATAATGCATACCTACTTTCCATGTT
The DNA here is from genome assembly GCF_003789085.1 of Penaeus vannamei. NCBI lineage: Eukaryota > Metazoa > Arthropoda > Malacostraca > Decapoda > Penaeidae > Penaeus > Penaeus vannamei. Next base: position 174,938 of record NW_020869898.1, read on the forward strand.
TATTTATGAATGTTCATGCATGATATCTAAAATCTACAGATACTGTATGTAAATGTACTTAAACCAGTACATAATGAGAGAATTAACTGTGCTACAGGAGAACTGGCCCCTGTAGGAGGGACAGGATTTGACCTCCGCAGCCCAACCACCTTTAAAGAAGCCCTTACTAATGTTCCCGGAGGAATCGATCACAACTTCTGCATTCACGAAAAGCGCAGGGGACTTCTGGAGTTTGCTGCTTCCTTTCATCATCCCCCATCTGGTATGCTATCTGAGAATTGCATTTGAATAAAGTAATTCTCATGTAAATTGAAATTTGCATATGATTTTGTAATTCTAGATTATGGAAGAGTATATGTGGTTATGTGACTTATGTTTTTTTATGTTTATTGATGATTATAAGTAGATCAAGTTATCTTTATGGTTATGATGAAGTATGTATGGATTATTGAGACTTTTATACATATTGTATAGAGATAAGACTCTTTGTGTTGGAAATGTGAAATAATATGATATTTTCAGTTCCATCTGCATAATAATTGTTTATTATTATTATCATTATTTTTATAACTATTATTATTATTTCAGTTTTATGGAACTTTAATGATTCATATGGTAAAGGAGAAATAATTTTTTGCATATGGATTAATATTATTGGCCATCCATCCTTTATAATTTGGGGCCAATGAATATTCATTGTTATTTCTGACTTCCAGGTCGTGTGTTAGAAGTTTACACAACTGAGCCAGGGTTTCAGGTTTACACAAGCAACTTCCTCCCCAAAGATGAAGGTGCTATGGTAGGAAGAAATGGTTCTTCATACAAATTCCAAGGTGCTTTCTGCTGTGAACCTCAGAATTACCCTGATGCCATAAATCATGTAAGTCCAATGCTTATCACATAGTACTTTGTATTGTCTAACAGTGGATCTTATGATGAATAAGTAAGATTAACTTTCAGAGGATCTTTCCAACTGTATTTTAAATAGATGAAGCAAAAATAAAAGATATGAGTTTTAAAAATTCAGATATTGATATTTAACTGTGTTTGTCACACATGTAGGAATATATATAAGTATATAGAAGAATTGTCAAAGATTTCTTATCTCTATATATATTCTGTGAAGTTAAGTAATCATAAATAATTAGTATTATAAATGATATTCAAGGCATTAAATAATTTTAGTAATTGATACTGTAAATTATATTCAATTCAGGAAATAATCTCATACTGGAAACTATTTTATGCTTTCTTTAAACAATTTCAGAATCTTCACAATTTAAATATTATATTCTGCAAAATTTCTTTCCAGAAACATTTTCCAGAAGATGTTTACTGTCCTGGGAAACCTTACAAGCATTCCATTCTTTTTAAATTTTTAGTTAGAAAGTGAAATATACTCTAATAGAAAAAGTTACTAACTCATATCAAATTATTATATAATTAAAAGTACATACAGTGCCTTTTTCACATTTACGGGAAATTATGATTCACTCATAAGTACATATATTGTGAAGAAGTATAGTAGTAGGAAAATCAAAATGTTTGTGCCATTGCAGCTATTACAAATTTATTTAAAATGTTACACTATAGAGAGGATTGTTAAGTCAAGAAAAATGGAAACTTTCACCTTAGATTTCATAGTAAATTGGTTGGGGGAGTGTTTGGTTCTTTTGGTGATATTGCTGATCTTAATTTATATTAGTGATATGTTGATTTTTATTATTCATCTGTTTGTTATGGTTTGTAGTATTAAAGGGGTGTTGGAGGTGCTATAGTAAGTTGATTTTTGTTATTCATCTGTTTGTTATGGTTTGTAGTATTAAAGGGGTGTTGGAGGTGCCATAGTAAGTTGATTTTTGTTATTCATCTGTTTGTTATGGTTTGTAGTATTAAAGGGGTGTTGGAGGTGCCATAGTAAGTTAATCCAGAATGAATGATTATTATTTTTCATTCTCCTTTTTTGTGGCTAACACTGACATATAACATTTTTATTTAATTCAATTTAGTGATGAAGCTAAGATTATGCCTTTCTGTGACTTCTTGAATTACCATTTCTGCCATGGCTTGCTTGGAAGCCATGCTTCCATCGACAGTAGTACATTACATGAATGCACACAAACTGCACACACACGTGCACGCACACACACACACACACACACACACACACACACACACACACACACACACACACACACACACACACACACACAACACACACACACACACACACACACACACACACACACACACACACACACACACACACACACACACACACACACACACACACACACACACACACACACACACACACACACACACACACACACACACACACACACACATATGCACACAAACATATAGTGTCTATATATGTATCGTGTATATGTCTATGCATATTTTCATTTATCATGTGTTAATTGCCTATTTTGAAATATACACCGTTTATATAAAAATGAAAATGTTTACTCCTGTAGTTGCAAATTATATATGCTTTATAAAAAATGTGTTTTATTACCTTGTCACAAGTATTATTTAGAGAATCACTTATGAATAAAAGAAGTTTGACCTTTTAATAAACATTCTTAAAGATTCTTAACACACCAGTCCACAAATTATCATGTAAATGATGTTTAT
>NW_020869898.1:197756-218251 GCF_003789085.1 Penaeus vannamei
TGTGTATGTAACACTGTTACTATTAAAAAGCTTTGAGATTATCAATTTTTTATATTCATTAATTAATACAAAATAGAATATCTACTCAAATTAATATTTCTTAGTGCTATGTGTATTTGTATGTACAAAAAAATCTACTTTATCTTTAGCAGCCTTTAAAATTAGTAACAATTATTGTAAATCACTAGTCCACAAATAGCATAAATTCAAACAGTATAATTTGTATTATCTAATTCAAAATTTATTCTTGCTGCAAAAGGACCATAAGTCTTTCCATTCATAGTTTCAAACCAAATTATTCCGACATCTTGCAGAACTGTATGTCTTGCTGCAGCTTGGCATACTCCTTCAGCAAAGCCTGGAATTTTGGATCAAGTCCACTGTAACCACTCAGCTCATGTCTGAGTCTAGCAAGACTACGCTCAGCATCTGCTGTTCTCTCTTTTACATGTGAGTGAATTGTCTTCAGTGCAGGAATTGACTGACTTGTGTATGTATCCACTAAAATCTCCAGTTCAATACATCTGAAAATGAATGTGTTTTAGAAAGTCCCTCAATGTGACGATTTACATTATCTATTTCTTACCTCTAATCACTATATTGTCTTATTACAAAAAATAGAATCTACTAGGCAATAATGAAATCACAATACTTTATAATTTCCATGAACTAAAACTCCCTAATCATGGGAAATGTGCAACTTACTTCAGCTTCAATATCTGTGCACCCAAGATAATGTTAAGACTCTCAACATGCTGGGCTGGGTAGTGGGATAATCTCTGCTTGGACATGAGGCTCTTCAAAATACTCCCATACTCAAGTAGGAGACCATGCACCTTGAATGTAAAATGTGAACAAAGGTTCATTTGATGTGTATATGATCTGCAATAAAGGGTAAAAGAAAGAACAAAACAAGGATTGAGACAAAGTGCCTTCCCGTTATGGTGTTGACATATGCATGATCTAGCCCACTTCATGTCAACAGAGAGCCACACAGGCTAAGCATTCAAAAAAAATCATTTTATTATGCAACATATCTTCTTATTGGCAGACACTATATGTTGAGATTTATGGTTGAGGGAGACAAAAAACTACAGGAAAAGGGGGTCAAGTCTTTGGGATCATTCATTAGTAATGTTGCAGACTCTATTCAAAACTACTGGACAATATAATAAAGCCAATAAATATATGGGCAATTTCTTTTAAAATATGGAGGTGGTTTGCTAAACTGGACAAGGGAAGAAGTTGAATGGACGGACAGAAGAAGTAGGAAACTAATGACAATGTATAAAGTGAACACCCATAGAGTGACATTGCAAGAATGTATGTACCAAGGTACTAAGGAGGAAGGGGGCTTATTAATTGTGAGAAGTGCATAAAGAGAGAAGAAAATAGCTTGGGCTTGGTATGTAAAGCAAAACAATTAACCAATGCTGAAAGCAGCAAACATAAAAGTGATTATCAAAACAGAAGAGACTGTAAGGCTGGGAGAATTCAAAAGAATGCAGATCAATGTGAAGGAGGAAAAAAGAATGCATTGCCAATACATCAGAGAAACAGATGAATGCACTGATAAGGATAAGACCTGGGGATGGCTCAAAAATGGTGACTTGAAGCTTCCACAGAAGCATTAATATGTATTGCCTAAGACCAAGCATTAAAAACAAACTACATGAAACATCACGTTGATAACACTTTAGATTCACCTCTATGTAGGTTATGTCAACCATATCATGAATGAACGTAAGATGCTGGCCTAGCAAGAATATAAGAGAAGGAATGATAACATTGTAAGGAATATTCACTGGGAGTTGTGAGAGGAGCTTAATTTAGAAAGAAACAAGTGGTACAAACATAAACCGTAGGGAGTTACAAGAAATGGAAATATTAAGGTATTGTGAAATTTCAACATTCAATGCGACCGTGAGATTGAAGCATGATGACTAAACACTGAGGTGGTAGATGAAGATGCAAAGGAATGCAAAATCATTGATGTAGCAGTGCCGTGGTATTGTCAAGCAAAAGAGCAAGAAAAAATAAAAAAATATGGAGACCTGAAAAGAAAAGCCGCAACCTTATGGGGCACAAAAATGGCAGTTGTTATTGGTGCACTAGGGACAGTATCGGAGAACTTGAACAAATGGATAGATAAAATTGAGATTAATGTGAGACCTGAAGTTCATGAATATGACTTTGAAACCTTTAGTTACTTGTAAGTTGCTTTCAAGGCATAAATTGGAATTCCATCAAATCCAAGACTATACATATAATAATAATAGTAATAATAATAATAATAATAATAGTAATAATAATAATAATAATAATAATAATAATAATAATAATAATAAATAACAACAATAACAACAACAATGACAACAGCAATAACAATAATAATAATTATAATCATCATCATCATAGTAACAATAAATTAGAATTCTTAAATTCTACCTTACCTGCTGAAACAGAAAATCTGTTTGAGTGATGCTGTGCATAAGCTTATTCCTGTCACTGACCATCTTCCTGTGCGTGTTCTCTAGCTCTTCTGGGATCTTTGCTACTTCATCTGGATTATAGCTCAGAAAACCTGGAATGCAGATTTGACAAGCAATTGAAAAAATGCAGCTATTCCTCGTTCTTTGTAGAGATACTCAAAAATAAATGAAATATAAACTGGGATAATCGTATGTGTAATCACAACAAATCAAAGTAATGACATTAAATTAATGACAGCAAACTTTTATTGCACAAAAAATCTGTTTCTGAAAACAATTTATGCATTATAACTTTTGCATTATTAACCCCAAGCCGACGGGCATGGCATGTACGTACGTGCCACTTACCATTAAGGGTGTTGAATTTAGTAATTGTTTTTCCACAAGTATGGTCAACAATGAGCCAATTATGCCAACTACCTGTCTAACCTGTTTATCCTTTTCCTTGATTTTTGATAATATTTTCTAATATTTCATATTGTTGTTAGCAATGTCAGTAATAATATAGTAAAAAAAAAAAGCTTTTCACGTTTTTTTAAGGAAAAGTCAGGTCGCATGATCTACTAATTGACTCCTTTGTAGCTAAGCATTGGCAGAGCCATCTATGTGCAGAAACATTTAACCAAGCATTGCTAAAGGGAATGCATCATTTTTCCGTCGACATTGGGTTAATATACAAAAGGATATGATGTATACTGCCTACTCACCAATAGGGTCATGGAATACTGCTATTCTAACCCATTCCTGTTCAAGTTGCAACTCTAGTGCATTAGCAAGTTCTCTGATGTGTTTTTTTGACACAGTTGTTGCTACACGTGCAAGAACCAAATCTTGAGTGATACCAAAAGTATGCTGTAGAGGTACAAAATTCTATGCATAAATACTAGCAGATTTTGAAGACATATCTATTTTATCATTTTGATTATAGCTAAGATGGCACTCTTCAGCTACAAATTGAAAATAATGTTGTCAAACAATAGTTCATCTTACATTATCATGAATATAGGATAAATTAAGGTTAACAACAGTCCATAAAGATCAAAGTAATCTACACTGGATTTACACTGATTGCCCTACCATTCACTATATCACACATTTTAAAAACACTATTTTATTCAGAACTACATTAATAACAGCTACAGTATTTGCATGTAGTTAATAGCCAGCAAAGTTTAATCATCCTCATGGTATTTATAATAAAAATATGAAACTGATGAGCACATGCTTGGCAAAATGCAAAAGAACACAATATACCATATTTGTATTATTTTAGCAAAATAAAGTTCAAAATGCAATGAGGGAATTAAAACAATACCTGTGGTTCCTGTTCATCATATGCATTTTCTGGGCTAACAAGAAGAATGTGATCTTGTAGCTCTGATAAAGTAAGAGCTTCTTGCATTTCTTTCATGCTCTGCAATATAGACACTAAGGATATAGCAACTCTACCTGCATTCATAAAAAATGCTATGAGCTGTTACGTACATTATATGAAAAAAATCTCACTCATTTATTCATATGATCTCAAAAACCTGTATGCCATATGAAAAGCATCAATTAACATATGGCTATCATCTTCTTCCTTGTGTTAGGCAGTGAACTGGGATTGACTTTCAAACATTTCCTACTAACCTGCCCTTTTTCTTTTCCTTCCTCAGCTTGATAAAGTACATCCTGAATGAGGCGGTGCAATGTTGAAACTTCCAAACACTTCTGCCTGGTAATCATAAAGTCAACAGCAATGATTCTCCAGATACAATTTCTTTCTTACAAGTGTAAAATAATAATCTTAAAAAAGAAAGGGAACACCTCAGAAACAGACAAGTTTGACAAAATCTAGTAATATAATAGGAATGAGTATTTTTTTCTGCATTTCCAAGTTTGTGGTTTCATTTAAAGAAAATTAATTTTCAGGACTGCAGTCTTATTGCATGACTACATGACAATGTGTACAAAATGTGAAATATAACAAAAAAAAAATTATAACAATAAAAGTCCATTGTAGCATCCCAATACCCCATGGGTGTTTCAACAGGTTAAACATACTGTTGTTGTTGTTTTTCTAGGATCATGGTCTGCCCTTGGATAGGATGTTTTCGTTTTGTTGGGTATCCCATATAAACCACAAAAGTCCTATAATACTCAGCTAAACATATTTAGACTTTTCATGCTCAGTGTAAGATAGATCATTTATGATTATTCCCTCAAAATGATAGGCTGTTTTCACACATCTTTTTTCTTGCATTGGGAGGCAGGGGATATGAGGAAGTAATTCTGGTACTATTTGGCAAGTTTCTTCAATAACAACCTCAAGTCTATCAAAATTTCCAAAATTAAAAAAAAGTTTTCTTCCTAAAGATTCAAGAAAAAAAGTAAATAGGTTAGGTTGGGTTGGCCTGGTAACTGACTCCTTCATGACTGAATAATTCTGGATCCATTTAACTTTAATGAAACAAAACTACAAAGGACAGTGCATGTACCCATGCACTGCAAATACAGGCACAACATCAATGGGTTACGTTAAAAAAATGTTTTTAACAGAATTGTACAAATATAAGGAATAAGATCAATCTTCAAAACAATTCAAAATTACTATATATCTCACCTGGCTTGTTTCATACTATGTGTTGCTTGAGCAAGATGAGAGTATGTGTTCTTACTCATACCCGTTGGCGTAAGTCGGTGTGTTAAGTCCTCCAAGAGGTGAGTCACCTGAGGGTATTTGTTTACATCTTCAGGACTGATGTATGCTGGTAGACTGCCACTCACTGTAATGAAATGAGAAGCAAAATATAATTAATGTCTCGAGATCATTTTCTTATAAAGCACTTACAGTATCTTTCTCTTTTCTTAAGATTATATTTGCCATATTCTTCCTGAATGTACTTGAAAGTTGTTATGATTATTAACTGATGCAGTGGAATCTGAAGTCCAAAATGCTAGTGGTAGTGTCAGGCAAATGTTCTGGTCTCTATACTTTGGCAGATCTCCACAACACATACTCAGACAAGTTAGTGCATGGACTCATTCTTTACTAGGTAATAAATTACTAGGGAGGTCTTCAAGCTCTATATAGCCAGACTTTATGTGTAGATTTGTTGTCTTAGTTAATGTTCTGATAATCAAGAAAGCCATGCTGATAAGTGCTAGGCAAGTGACAGATCTAATGAAGGAAAAACATTAAATTTTTTTTCCTCAGTTTGGTTGTTATTTTATGTCTGCCTACCACCTCTTTTACCTAATCATGATGATTTACTCATTTATACATGAACCCAATAAGAACATTTTCCTGAACAAGATTAAATAGTAACATACAAATATGGATTCCTATTAGAGAGTGCATTATCATCATGTGAATCCTGGTGTCTGCGCCCTGATCTGGAGTGCCTGCATATATGCACCCCAGTGCCTTAGCCCAGATTCAGAGTGCTTATATACATGCACCCTAGCATCACTTGGTAAACCATATGAGGTTCCATGAAATCCAGTGGCACATCCAATCATGATAAGGTCATTTTCTAGAACCCATCTGAATCTTGAAAACCATTAGATTTGGTATCAATGGATTTCTATCAATATCTGCCTGCCCCCCCTAGGGCATCTTACTGGTTAGATGTGGTGGAGACTTTGCATTCCAAAATCCAGATGTGGTGGGGTTATAATCCCCACATAAGAGAGGTCTTGGCAGGCACTGTCCTTACAGTGGCAGAAATACATAAATACCATGTCATCTTACCCCAGACTGGAAAGTTTGATCTGCGCAGCAAAGATCTTCACTGTGCAAAACGGGAGGATTACATAACACCAGCCGTGCAAATGCAAATACAAAGGCCTACAAGTTGCCAGCTGCTCACAAATAATTATATCAGCACTCCTATGGCCACAAAGTCTGTTTATTTCATTTAATGACAACGAGATGAATCACAACAAATATAACACATTAGCCAATAAATGTGATAATGAACAGACTTTATGGGAATGTAAATTGACACTTCCAGTCCGGAAAGTTTATGTCCAAAATTTGTGGAAGTTAATAAAAGTATCTGTGCACAGATATCTTCCAGCTACGCATTTTTAAGAAAGATATTTGTCATAAGCCACACAGGTACAAGCTTTCCAATATGGATCTGACCATGACGTTTCCCAATGAAATTCATACCCTCCCTATCAATCAGGTCTTGGTACTGTCACTGCATTGACAAAGCATCATCTGTGTCTTTTGCACTGTTTTTTGCAAAGAAATACCATTTTACTTCTATTACTACAGCCATAACATACCCATTTTGATTCCCTTCTTTCATCTCCATCTCTGTTCAAAGTAACAAACATATCCATGAGATTCTAAAGAATTTAATATTTCATCAAAGCCATGCATCCCTAAAGCCTTGAATCTATTATGTCCCTTACGTTGGTTTGACAATTCTTCAGCCGATATTATTGGCGAGTCAGAGCGCTTCATGGCAGCGATTTTTGGTTCCTTTGCACGAAAACAACCATTAAATTATAAATAACACTTCTCTATTGTCCTTCTTTTTTTTCATAAAGGCCTTCAGACTTCAATGAAACGCTTATATCGCCTGCGACTTCTCGGCAAGTGCTTGGTGCAAGGTATCCTCTCTTCAAAATTTTGAAAAGTGGGTGCCATTTGTTTATGTTGGCGACGAGCTTATATATATATTATTTAGTAGATTTCACTTAGGTCGATTTCACCGTCCCCCTGATGAACTAATTTATCTACAGTGCAACGAATTAAATTAGTATGCCATTTCTGCTGAATATTTATTTTATTTAAGCCTTTGATCCCTTACAAAGAAATTTTGTAGCAAAGTATAAAGTCTTAGCTAAAATAATTAGAAAAAAATATATTACTACTAATTATCATATGAATCTATTATAAGTTTTAGGTTAAGAATATAATATTGTCATTATATTAACAAGTATAGGTCACAATATAACCAGTTTAATCAAATATTAAAATTAAGTATCCAGGATTCACCGCTTGAGGACGACGGACTCGAACTGAGTTGTTAGTAATGTCGAGTCGGAAAGGCCGTTTCTTCGGGGACGCGGCGAGCTAAGAGGAATTTCACCCAGGATAGCCTAAAAATGCCATCTGAACTCTCGTAAATTGGTAAGACGAGTTGATAAGTGTGTTTGGAATATGGCTGAATATATACTTTGGCTAAAGGAAGAGAACTGCCTTCAAAAAGTCCATTTATCAAAGTTGGACCCAGAAGAGGACATCAGTCTTGGTTTCGGGAGTAAAGTGCCTTCCGTGCAAGTGAAATTTTTTGCTGTTTGTATATTTGGTTGACTTTAGGTTGAGACACTTTGGCGTCTTCCGGAAGGTGAGGTTACTGAGCAGGGTTACGATAAATAAAGTTCGTATTTCCAGTGAAAAGTGAAAAATACGGTATTGACATCGTGTATATTGCACTACTGTAATGCAATAAGAGTAAATATGTAAGATTGATGTTGTTCTCGGTAGTGTAGTGTTTTTTATGTATTGATTTATAACTTTATGTAGAGAAAAGTTATCATATTGATGCTCGTAAAACTTTGGGCCGAAAATGACCCAGCATTTGATAATATGCTAACAAACCATTGGGAATCATGTGAATACAGTATTTTATAATTTACTATCACATACTTTTGTACATGTTTTATTTATTACTACATGTTGAATAGCAGTAATTTTAGAATAAATCTCTATCTTAAAATCTAACAAATTTAGTTAGGTGGATTCCTTTTGATCTCAATTGTACATTTTAAAGTATTTTTAGTTGTAAAATCTCCATCACATCTTACCAGCAAAACTATCCAGACTGATCTGAGCAACAGTAAGATCATGACTCAGCAGAAATGAATAATGTGGTGTAAACATCTTTCACTGTTCACTCCATCAAAAGTTGTACATGTTATTGGGGTTTCCAGCCATTCATGTTATGCATAGGTATTGGTTCCACTAACCACTACTGCTACTACATTTGGTTTACAGACAATGATAGAATTCCATTATTAGATTTACTAACTTCGGTTAATCATATTTTTGCAGCTGCTCCTATTTTGTTTTTCCCCCTCTTTTCCTCTTGCCCCATTCAGTCAAGTAGAACCCATGGGGAATTGGGGATAGGGGGGAGACACACCCACCTTCGCAAGTCCCCTCTCCTCTAGGGCATCTCTTTACCTTTCCAGACCCTCTTCTGTGATGTTTTCCTATCAGAAACAAGTCCCCAGATCTCTCTTCCCCTGGGGTATTTAGTTTTTCCTGATTTACCACACCAGAAGCCTTGTTTTTTTTTTGTTTGTTTTTTATCTAAGCTTCAATCATTGCAATTCAGGTAATGTATTCTTAAGTATGACCACTCAAATGATCTGTATAAAGATAATTTATTTTCTTTGAAATTTAACATAAATCTAGCAGGTTTCATGTTCATTCATGCAATGCCATATTATTTCTTCCAAGGCAAATCTTGGCTCGGGATTATATATATTAATAAATGTATTTGTGTGTCTGTGTGTGTGTATATATGTAGCTATATATATATTATATATATATATATATATATATATATATATATATATATATATATATATATATTATATATATATATATATATATTAGATATATATATATTATATATATAATATATATATATATATAATATATATATATATATTATATATATTGTACATATTTCATATATGTATTATATATAGTTTCATAAACAGAGTGAGAGCTGTAGTTTTTACTTTGATGCTTATCAACTGGTGACATGCCCCACATTCTACAGGTTAATTTAAAAGGGGTGCACTAAGGATAATGACAATATAATGCTCATTTGTGATATGTTTTCCTGCGCTATGATTAATTTACATGTACTGTACATATCCTTTAACCCAATACATTAGGTTAAACATGCTTTAGCAGGAAAATAGTGTATTGATAAAAGGGGCAACCAGGAATTTCATGTTGCCTAATGAGACCCTCCTTCGAGGAGACTGGCATTTTTAACTGACAATTATTACCAACTCAGAACTATTGTTTATGACATCAGGTTAGATTGAGCAGCTTACTCTAGGAGAAGGATTTCACCTTCCTACGTCTTCTGTTCACCTTATCAGAAGACTATGAAAGTCTGTACAACCTTTTACTTGGCTGGCCTTATATGAGTGGGTTTGTTGGTGACAGGCACATACAAATCCTGTTTGAGGACTCAGTCTTTGAGCATAATGTAGATGTGTAGTTTTGCCAAAGGATTTACATTAAAAGTAATCTTAGACAAATAATGTAAATCCTATGGATAATTCTATAAAACTCTAGGAAGGGGTAGTCATAAATTTAGCCAAATATTTATTTATATGAGTGAACCCTAGATCATGAAAAGATTCTTCAAAATGATTGCATTAAGAAAAACATATAAACATATATTTTAGTAATTATGAGATTAGTAGTATTACTATTAATTGCTCAGACTACAACTTCTTCCTCTTTTCAAGTGTGCCTCTTTACTACCATTTTTCTCATCTTATGCAGGTTGCCATTGCAGCTGAGCAGAGATGGCGCCAACACCAACTCCAGCCCCTCTGGAGAGTGGGAGTGGAGGTGGCCCCATGGAGACTGTGGGGTCAATGGGGGGCCAGATGGGAACCATATCCTTAGGGGTTCTCATTCAGTATATTAACCAGAGAACCTATTCAGATCTGCTCAATTTAGCAGAAATGTAAGTTATTCATGATTTTCTGTATACATAAATATCTTTTTTAAAAAGATTATCAGCAGGACTTACTAGTAGGATTTAATTTCATCTTCAACAGTGTTAGTCAAAACTTATTAGATTTTTTCATAGTTTACTGATGTTTGCACTTACATGAACATTATTCAAATTCATGCTGTAGATTCTTAATTGTATGGAGTTAGAGTTACAGTCTTCTTGATAGTAAGACTAATATTGAGCCTTCTCTCTTTCAGTTTGCCTAGGAAAAGTGATTTAGAAAAGAAGATAGACATAGTTCAATATGCCCAACGGACTAGACAGCTTTATGTTCGTCTCTTGGCCTTGGTCAAATGGGCAGCCAGTGCTTCAAAAGTGGATAAATGCTGTGTAAGTCAATTATCTTTATTTGTTATTAATACTTCAAAACTTTGAAAATTATTGTAAATTTGTTATTCTCAAGTATTTAAGTCTACTGTATGTTACCGAGATTTAAGAGATGAAATTGTTCTTTTTCAGCATATTATGGCACTGTTGGAAAAGCAAAATAATCTCTTTACCTACACAGCTGATAAGCTGTACCACATGACCAAAGAAAACTTAGTATGTGCTCGTCTTCCTCACTTTCACATCCCAGCTGCTGTAGAAACACTCACTACTGGTAAGGAAATCATAGTTAACATATTGGAAGACTATTGTACAGTGTTTTAGAAATGCATTTGTACTATTATCTAAAAGCTTTATATTAAGTGGTATTTAAGTCTTTCTGCTATTTTTTAGGATGTGTCTTTGAAACGGTGTTATTTCGTCATTTTTACAGATACGTGATATTGTAAGTAATAAATTGTTATTGTTCCAGGTTCATATGACAGGTTACCATTAACCATACGGCAGCGTATCCTTCCACCAGAGCCAATCACCGCATTGGAACGCAAACAAACACTAACTCGGTTGGAACAGATCATTCAGCATCGTTTGGTTACAACTGAGCTTCCACCACAAATGAGGACAAGCAGAGTCAGCATTTTACATCTTCTGTTGGACATTAGTTAGACTTGGAGTGAAAAATATTTTATGGAAAAGAACTCTTTTTTACAAGTGTCTTGAAAATTTGGGACACCTTTTATTTAGGCTTAACAAAATATTACAACCTTTAGTATTAGACACATTACATCAAAGCCATAGGTATCCTTTAGTGTGAAGAAAAGGTTATATGCATTTTCTAAACTTCAAGAATTTTTTTTTTTAATGATAAAAATGATTTAATATCTTTCATCAGTGATTTTTATCATTCTTTTGCAGATTGAAAATGGTCGTGTAAAGTTCACCGTGGAGCATGAGTTTGAAGTTAGTCTCACTCTCATGGGAGATAGCATAACTGAGCCTTGGAGGCTTCTGGAAATTGAAATTCTGGTTGAAGACAAGGAAACTGGGGATGGCAAAGCTCTTGTTCATCGAAGACAGGTTAGCATGAACATGTAGATATTAGAAAGGGAGTCCTTTCATGTTTGTTAGCTTGGATTGTTTGTTGGTTTATAGATAGCTGGCTCTCATTAGTTATCTAAATTGTTTTGTTTTTACTCTATCTTCCAGGTACTATTTATTCATCACCTCATTCAGTCAAGATTACAGGACAACCCAAAACCTTTACATGAGACCTACATGGTTCTACACTCTTTCTGTCAGGCATTGCAACTGGAGGTCCTTTTTGTGCAAACACAGAAGGTGAGTTTTATTTTTTCTGTAAAAGTATTTGCCTACAGGAAAAAATATTTTTTGTTTGTCAGCCTGTGAAAGTGACCTATATTTATCATGGTTATATTTGTTTCTAGCTCTTGGAGGACAGACTGGACTTCCACATTCGTATTGAGGAATACTTACAAGGAAGGTCCCTCACCTTGACCTACTGGAGAGAGTTGACACAGCGTGATCCCTCAGCTCAGTTAGGATACAGACTCACTGTACAGGTTGATCCTACAGAGCCCTCAAAGCCACTAATGGTGTTGCATACACCATCCTTAGGATCTAAGGTAATTCACATTGACTACTTTTAAATATTTGTAGAAAGAGTAATCCTAAGTATAGATAGACTAGCCAATAAAAAGATACCATTTTTATTTGTGTTCTGGAATTACTTTGAATATGATTTATAATCAGAATGAATTTGGAGAGAAAGAACAACATTCACCAATTATGTTGAATATAACAAGGCTTTTTAGTTTTGGGAATTTCAGTTATCACCCAGTAAAAATTCCTTATGAACAGTGCAGATCTAGGTCTCATAGATACTTCTACCATTTTGTCTATTGTAGGCTTATTTTAAATGTTTTTACAGGAATCGGAGATTGCTGAACGTGCTATCCGTAGTGACCACTTGTCAATTGAGAGATTATTAGTTCATACAATTTATCTAAGGACAAAGATTCGGCTTTCTGAACTGAAGCAAGAAATGGATTCTAAGCTAGGAAATGATGCTGAAAAATGTAAGTATATATATTTATGATAATATTTTAGAGCCTTTTGGTCAGACATTTTCTGTTCTTTTGAGGATCATGAAATGACATTTTCTTGGTGGCATTAGATTAAAAGGCAAACTAATAATTTTGCAGGTCAGCTTAGTGGATCTCCAGCAGTGCTTCATGTGCCCATCCTCCAACCAAATCTAAGATCTGAACAGCTGTTAATCACTGTGGACACTCACACAGGGGTGCTTTTACCTCACATCCCACAGTATGACAACTGCCACATAATTTCAGACTTGCAAAGTGCTCTGAACCATGACAAATCAAAAGTGGATGATTTGATCTCAGAACTCAGGTCAGATGTTTGAACTATTTGTTGGATATGTTTTAAGCTTCAGGTTTTACATTCTCAAATATTACTTTTATCATTGTTTATTGGAATGGTTGCTCCTTGTACAAGTTCAAAGATTTTTTAAAATGTAATGAATTCATTTAGAAAATAAATCTGAACATATCCTTCCATACAGATCATTCAGAAAATAATAGGTGTTCTTTTCTGCATTTATTTTTTAATTTAGTTTTATTTTTGCTTTTATTATTATTATTTCTATAGTTAGATATGTATATGCATCTTTATAAATAATCAAAATCTGTTTGTCCTAATGCAGATACTGGCTCATGGTACGTCGCACAGAAAAAACCCTGCAGCATCTTCCGGCAACAGCCCATGAACGTCTGCCTCTCATGTATTTTGCCACACATCCACTAAATTCCCTTGGCAAGCACAAGGTCTTTATTACATTCCACAAACATCCTGGATATGTTGTGGTAAGTGTTTTTTTTTCTTTCTTTCTTTCTTTCTTTCTTTCTTTCTTTCTTTCTCTCTTATTGTTAGCTGCACTTGAATCTCATATGTCTTTTAAGATTTTTATTAAGAGACTGGTTTGATGATCTATACAGATTGTAGAGTTCTGTGAGAAAGAAGGAAGTCCATGTGAAATAGAGCAAAGCCTCTATTTTATGGTAGTCAAACAAGCAAGTATTGAGGACAACCCAAATGATGACACAGTGCAAACAGCACTGCCCAAGTCTTACATGCGGGCATATGACCTTGTGAAACTGGATTCTTTTGTGTGCACACATGGACCTTCTACCAAAGTTGATGGTAAGTAAAAACCCATTGTAGTAAAGTGTTGCCTTAACATAAGTTTCTTTTGTGGCATTTTGGAAAATGGCAAAACACTGTGTTGATGCTATGGTAGAAAAACCCTTTGTACACAAACATATTTTATGGAAAAGTGAGACAACAGTTTAAAGATCATCCTGAATTTCATCGTCTGTAGATGAAATCCAGATTTTGGGTTCAGTTTGTTTTTTCTACCATAGTTTTTTGGAATTCATTAAATTATAAGGTCTTCACCATATTTCTTATGATTATTAATGTTAAAGTTATAGAGCCAGGAGAAAGAGCCTTGGGAGGTAAGAGAAAACTACAGCAGCGAGCAGAGCCAGCTAGCAAGAGAGTCAAGGTGCCAGCCTACTTCTTGCCAGATGTAGCCCAATGTGTTGCTATGAGTGATATGAAACTACCTCTTACACACTTATCACTCAAGGTAAAGAAATTCTCTTTAGATAGATATTTAAGACTTCTTATAACCTTTATCGGGCAAGTGACCATATATGATCACTTAAATACATGTATGTAAATGAGGTAATTAAGATGTGTGCCCGGTAAAGGGTTAATACCTCTTGCTGCTGATATGATATGTGACAAATTGTATATTTTTATTACAATCTCGAGTTTAATGTTCGTACCATTTTCCATAGCTTCGTGAAAGGAGTGTGTTCAACACTGGAGAACAAGTAGAGGAAGGCGGTATGGGAGTGCTTCTACGATTGATTGATCTGCCATCAGTTGAAGGCTTATCTTCTGACACTGTGATAGCTTTAAGAAAAAACCTTCTCTCTTCTTCCATCAGAATTCAAGTTCCGGTAAGAACTATATTCATGGTTGTGGAATTTATATGAATTTAGAAATAGATGTCTCAATTTACGTGATTTTGTATTTGCTAATAAAGAATATAACTATATATCTTTTCAGCAATTCAAAGGTTCTCGGGTCTTTGGAATGGAGTACCTGTTTACAAACTGCCCTGTGACAAGCCAGCACTCTCGTGAGCAAGGACCACGTCGTGCAGCATACTTTACCTATGAAGTAACAGAAAATGTGAACAGTACAGTAGATGCCATATTGGCGGATTGGACTGTTATCTCACAGCTGTATCAGCTGGTTCTCACATTTGCAGCTCATCTGTCAGCTTCCAGAGGTATAATGAATTCTAAATATGATTTCTTTCAAATTTATAACAAAAGTATTAGTTGCTTATTCTATTCCTTTATTTTATTGATATACACTTTATTGTCCATTTGCAGCTGGTGTTGAATCAGCTGGAAGTAGCAGTAGCTGCAGTAGCAGTGGGGCTAACCCTAAAAGCTTAAGCGAGATGGTGCGAGTGAAGTCATTCAACTACAAAAGCATGACTCTTGCTTATGGCCCCAGCTATGATGCGTTTGTTATCATAAGATACAATGCAGAAAAGAAGGCCTTCACTTTAAGCTTTGGTAAGTTTTTTTTTTTTTACATAAATATATTTGCATTTTCACTTGATGAAGTCTAGTATCAAGAATATTCATTAAATAATTGCACTGAAGTTTAGCCCATTAATGCTGGGTTTATGAACTGGCCATTGGGTTTGCATTGCTAATTTTGTTTACACACTGAGGTTTCACGTGTGCCTGTTCACCAAGGAGTCATTTACTAGGCTTCCCTAATCTCACTTGTTTATCCCATTCCATGAATTTTCAGGATAAAAATTTCATATCAGTATTATTGTTATTGTTACCATGGTGATGATGATATTTATTATTATTGTATTATTATTTTGTTGTTATTGATATTGCTCTTATTTTGTTATTTTATTGTTGTTATCATCCTCTTCAGTGAAATTGTTATATCATTATTAATGGTATTAATAAAGAACTTTCCTTCACAAAAAAATAATGGAATCGACTAAATAGGCGAGGTCAGGGAGATCTGATTGACTCTGGTGACCAAGCGCTCCTAGATCCAACTGTGCATTAACAAAATCAGTGAAACAAAACCAAAGGATTATTCTTTATAGTGCCTTATGATTCATGCATGTATTTCATCATTTACAATTTTGTTTCAGGTATGAGTGGGGAGGGAGTGTGGGCTACAAACCCTCACACAGTCATGCAGGACCAGTTGCAGGACCTAGTCAACCACCGAGGCCACATGGGACTAGTGGACTTGGCCACAACATTGCATCATACATATCAGCCTCTCTTAGCAATATCCAAACTTTCACCAACACTTCATCTTGGAGTTATTGACAAGGTAGTCTGATATCTTACACTTCCTTTAATGAAATGATTACATGGTATTTCTTGATATGTCATTAGCAAATATTAGTTCATATGATCAAAGATTGGAAAACAAAATATTGAGGGTAGCAAGAATTATATAAGAACATACTTTCACTTCAATGTTTACCAACAGAGACAGCAACCTATCAAGAACCTGACAGTTCTACCACAGTCACCAACACGTGTCAGTATTGTGTATCGCAACATTTACTGTTTAAATGTTGACATGCTTCCTAATGGGCTTGTTGCAATAAGAGATGGAGCATTCAGCAGCTTTGAAACTTCAAAATTGATAGAAGAATTTATCCCAGTTCAAGGACTGAAGGTAAGTTGGCAGTTATTTTGTATTTAATCTTGACATTTTTTAATTTATTATTTTTATCAGCAAAATTTTATGTTCTTGAGAGTACAATTATTTAAAGGATGGCCCAACTAACCTCAGACAAGGGTCACCTTACTTAACCTTTATGTTAGACCTAAAACAACTCAGTTGAACATACCCTGAAATTGTATACATTATAATGTAATAAGCCTATACTTAATGACAATGCATAGATAAAGTATCACCAATAGCATTTACAGTATATTGTTATCATATCCCATATTAGAACTAATGTTAACCAACAAGCTTTCTAGTATAGATGCCAGAACAATCTATCTATTGAATTTTCATATTAGATATTTGTTTCCCAGCTTAATGAGAATTAACTTTGAGCTAAATTTCAAAGTGTATTTATATCATGTTGATTTCATCTTTGCAGGCATTCCTCAGCAAATATGTAGATGAAACTGCTATCAACAGAAGAAGATCACAGTCAGAAGATGATAATCCTCCAACACCAATACCCTTGGATGACAACCCTTGGCCCACACCAAAGGCTGCTTCTCCTGCTCGTCATGGCCCCATGACTCCACCCATCTCTTCCAACCCACACACGCCAGCCAGCCCTCACCCAGTGGGCATGACCCAGGTTTGTGATATCTGAACTTTCATATTTGTAGGTGAAATATATTGATAAGAGTGATAGATTCATGAAACATTTTGATTTTTTATTATTTTTATTCAGTAATATATGGATTTATATATATATATTCCCCCCCCCCCCTCATTTCAGACAAGTGGACATGGAGGCTTTGTGTCAAGTCCTGCAACAAGTGGCTTCTCTCTTGCTTCTCCACCTTCTCTACCAGGGATGAATCCTTCTCCTGCAATGTTGCCTCATCAGTCACCCAGTTCAGGATTCTTAGGGGCAAATTCTCCCTCTGCACCTCAGTACAATGTTGCATCACCTGTTGGGTTCCTTGCACCTTCTCCATTGGGTCCTCACTCTGTACCTATGCATTCTCCAGCTTCTGCACTCATGCAGGGCCCAGGTTAGCAATCCTTGTTTTTGAAATGTTATTTATTGAAAGTAGTTTGTTGATATGATTGGAAAGATCAAAAGCTTCTAAAACACAGACATTTCAGAACTATAAAGTAAAAACTGTTAACAGAATTGATCAGCGTCTCAGTCTGAACCTTCATGTGTATAGACATTGCAAGACCATTCATTTCTAGCTGGTAATTTGGAATCACCGTGTTAGATATATTATTTTATAGGTCCAACCTTAGTAATATGCAGGCAAGCATCAAATTTTTCTCCTCAGTACAGTCAAACAGGTTTTTTCAAGGTCATGAAATTGTGAGGATTATGATACTAGTTGTAATCTAGTGAAATTTCACATTATGAAACTACCATTTTTACCAAATACATTTTTGGATAATTAGAGAAATTATAAATATTAGCACAGCAATCCATAATCTGCTTCGCTCAGCTGTAACTAGTTATTATGTTTCATGGTACCACAAGTCATTCTGGATTTTTTCTCTTGAAATACCATTTTGGAATTCATTTACATACTTATGATCAACGAAAATTCTAATAATTGGCTGTGTAATGCTTGAACCTCCACTTTCTTTCTAGCATACAGTAAATTAAAAATAGATTTTTCTTCATCAAGGACAGACTTTATGCTCAGCCTGTAAATTCTCCATTGTTTCATGGTTCATGAAACCTTTAGGAGGAGATTTGGCAAACAAGAGGCAATGCTCTTACAATGAATGACTTTCAACTAGTTACCAGTTCATTGTCAGTATTGAGATCAAGATATATGTGATTTGTAAGGTGTAAAACATACGTGTAATGGAGTTAAAAGTGTTCCATAAAGATGAGGAAAACATTGCAAATAATTAGAAATTAAGCAATAAGCAAATTATTTTGTAAGTTGCACTTGATGATAATCAACTAAGAAAACCAATGGCAGGTGGTTCCCCAGTAAAAGAATATGCAGTCGAGCAATGAATAGTTGTCAGGTAATCAAGAGATGCATGTAAGCATGCAGGTAATAGCCAGCCTTAAACATTCAGACCTAGTTTTATGTAATCAAGTTTTTAGACATACAATTAATTGGTTGGTTACTGGATTGGTTGTTATTTATAGGTATTACATATCTGCATTGATTTTGCTCTCAGAAATTCTTTTATAAAGAAGTATTAGTTGCTTTCAATGAGAGAATAATAAAATGTAATTGACTTCCATTTTAGCTGGAGGTGCATCCTATACCTCACGTGTGTTGCCGAACAAGCCATATGCTGCTGCAGTACCTACTGTTCTTACCCATGATGCATTTCACACTCTCTGCTCCCCTGTTCAGGTTTGTTGATTTCAGTGTGGTTGCTAAATTTGAACACTAGATATGAAACTGATGGTGAAGTGATACATTTACTTTATTTTATTTATTAATTTTTATTTTTATAGTAGTTTGTGATGCATGAACCATTTGTAAAAAAAAGAAAAATCAATGTTAAGATTGAGAAGCAGATACTATGAAAGTGTTTTATGAAATTGCAGTTTTATTGCTTTAATGATAAAAGGTATTTTTTTTGCTGCAGGTGGATGAAGGAAGTGATACCAGCTTACAGTGTGTAGTGGAACAGTTCCTTGGCCTGACTTACATAAAAAGGCACTTCCAGCAACTATGCAAAAGTTGTGAAGTGGTAAATATTATTTTCTTTTATTGTTGCCTCTCCATTCATTAAGCGGGAATTTAACTAGTGTGTTATTTTCATTAAACCAGTGGAGCCAGAAAATAAATCAGAATGCACCAGCAACTGGGTATCTTTCCTTGTTTTTCATTCTAGACAAGTCAGCTATTGTTTTTCATAAAAAGTATTTAAACATGAGGGTTTAGGTCAACTTTAGAAAGATATTGTTTGAGAACTAGTGCTGACAAAGGAATAAAACTCCATATTATAACAATCACAACAGAGAATAGTGTCTATTGCCATGGTGTATATAGGTGCCATTGGATTCCTCCTGGCCAAGCATGCAGTATTGGGTTTAGCACCATTTAGGACACTTTTTTTTTTTTACTAAAAGGTTTCTACCATAATAAAACTGGTTTTCTATTACTAGATAAAACCAGTTGGAGGCTTTGAACCTGGGAGTATACAGTGCAAGATTGAGACTCTGTGTTGTCAATTGCTGGTGCACAGCACGCCATCATACAGCCTTAGTCTTAAACTACAGCCAGTACCTGAACATGTAGATCAGTGGACCACAGAGGAGTTGCAGGTAAGATATAGAATTTCAGTTTTACATTTGTTTATTTGCATTGGGATTCAGTGTATTTGTAATAATGTTGGAGTGAACTATTAATGATGGATATCAAATGGTGATAGTATGGGCAGTTTGTATTTATTTGTAAGTGATTATATCTAGTTTTTTGTTTTAAAGGTTCATTTAATTAACTGGAAAAAAAAACTTCAATAACATGTTGATGCAAGGTTCATAATATTTCCATTTTATTTACTATCAGAACCAGTAGAAATGTTACTGTATCATGTTTGTTCCTTTCAGGTTCTTGAAAAGTTCTTCAGTGTCAAAGTTCCAATACCCCCATATAGACTGTATGCGGTACACTCCTTCTACAGCATCCTAAGGTTCCCCGTTCGTGTCCTTAAGGACTGTATCCGCATAATGCAGCTTGAACTGGTATGTTTCACTTTTTTTCTTGTATTTTGATTCAAAATAGTTAAATTACCAATATTATTGCAAACTAATTTTGGTGATAAAAAAGTGCTTACTATTTTGTGATTAGATTAAGTAAATTAGACTTTTTATTATGAGAACAGTTTGGTAGATTTAATCATAGTTCTGAACAGATGGACTATAAATTATTTAAATGTTCCAGGGTGTGATATTATGAATCATGAACAGATTTCTGATATGTAGATAATCATTTTTTCTGGAAATCAGTGTTATTCACGGAAAGAATGTTGATATATGTTATAGATTATTAGCAATATATATATATATATACATATATATATATACATA
>NW_020869898.1:219879-227379 GCF_003789085.1 Penaeus vannamei
GAGAGGGGAGTGAACGAGAAAGAGAGAGGGGGGGGAGTGAACGAGAAGAAGAGAGAGGGGAGAGAGAGATGAGGAGGGAAAGAGAGAGAGAGAAGAGAAGGGGGATTGACACAGACTCACATTCCTCAGCTAAACTTAGAAATCTCGCGTTTCTCCTCGCTGACCACCACCTCTGCCTCCTCCTCGTCTGCCCCCCCCTCCACCAACTCTCTCTTCCCTCTCTCCCTCCTTTTCCTCCTCTCTCTCCCTCCTCCCCCCCCCCCTCTCTCTCTCTCTCTCTCTCTCTCTCTCTCTCTCTCTCCTCTCTCTCTCTCTCTCTCTCTCTCTCTCTCTCTCTCTTCTCTCTCTCTCCTCTCTCTCTCTCTCCCTCTCCCTCTCCCTCTCTCTCTCTCTCCTCTCCCTCTCCCTCTCCCTCTCCCTCTCCCTCTCCCTCTCTCTCCTCTCTCTCTCTCTCCCTCCCGCCCTCTCCCTCTCATCTCTCAGTCTCACCCTCTCTCTCTCTCTCTCTCTCTCATCTCTCTCTCTCTCTCTCACTCTCTCTCTCTCTCTCTCTCTCTCTCTCTCTCTCTCTCTCTCTCTCTCTCTCTCTCTCTCTCTCTTCTCTCTCTCTCTCTCTCTCCTCTCTCTCTCTCTCCTCTCTCCTCCTCCTCTCCTCTCTCTCTCTCTCTCTCCCTCTCCCTCTCCTCTCTCCTCTCTCTCTTCCCCTCCACCCCCCCTCTCTCTCTCTCTCTCTCTCTCTCTCTCTCTCTCTCTCTCTCTCTCTCTCTCTCTCTCTCTCTCTCTCTCTCTCTCTCTCTCTCTCTCTCTCCCTCCCCCTTTCTCCCTTCCCTCCATCCATCCCTTCCTCTTTTCTCCGTTTCTCCCTCTTTCCTTACCCTTCTCTCCTCTTCAACCCTCTTCTGTTTTTCTCTTGTTCTCTTTCACACACCACTCTTAATCTTTTCCTTTCTCTCATACTTACACTTTTTCTCTCGCTCCTTCACACTTACCCTCACCGTTTATCTCTTATATGTCAGTATTCCCCTCTCTCTCTCCCTCCCCCTTCCCCTCGCTTCACCGCAGCCCCCTCGCCCCTCCCCCTTGTCCCCCGCGGCGCTTGATACACATTCCCGCAGGTGTATTGTCTACAGATGTTTACGTGCACAGATATGCTCGAACCAGGCAGGTCACGTACGTTGTTTTGCGATTGGTGGATTGGCGAATCTCGTGCCCGCGTGACGTCACCGGTTCATCGACCAATGGGATGACCCCGATGTTGCCCTCGTGACGTCACCGATGCGTCTCGGTCTTCCCGCGAGGAGGCCATTGGCGGGGCGATCCGTTGCGTCACATGTTACCTCATGGGCGCCGCCCAATGGCTTGCGCGCGTGCGAGCGGGAGGGGGGCCTGAGGCAGAGGGGCATACGGGAATAGGGGCAGGGATGGGGCACGGGGCACGGGGCAGAGGGGCAGGGAGCCATGTGACGGGCTGACTCGCTCTGCCACCTGTGTGGGGTTAGTTGTTGGTGGTGGCGTGCGCGCGCGTGTGCTAGTGCCTGGTGCCTGCTACACCTGGAGAGCTGCGGACGGCGGGCGGGCGGCGGGCAGGTATCGCGTGCCTGCAAGCACAAACTCACCAGGTGGGTGTGAGGGGAGGGGGAGGGGAGGACAGCGAGGGGCGCGGGGTGCGAGGAGGCTTAGAAAGGAACATTAAATGCACACATGTACAAACACACGCGCGCACACACACGTACAGCCTCCAGAGTGTGTTCGCTTAACCTTGTCCTTATAAGGCTCTTGGATCAACGTGGTTTGTGTTTATATGTCTGATGTCTGTGTCTGTCTGGACTGATGCGTCTTATTGCTATTGTTATTACTATTGCCAGGAAGGTGCGTGTGCGTGCGTCTTGGACGAGGGGGGGGTAGGGGAAGAGGGAGGGGGCGTAACCAAGAAACATCTAGAATATCGTCCACTGCGGAGGCGGAGGCTGGAGGAGGCGAAGCAGGAGATGAGAGAGGCGGAGAATAATGGGTGATTAAGGGAAGGCGAGACAAAATTCAGATCAAGAGAAGGAGAAGAGTAGGAAGTAAAATAATAATCATAATAATAAAGACAAACAGAAATTGGGAAGAAGGAGAGATTTGAAGAATATAAAGAGACGAAGCGAGGTGATTTTTGGAAGGTAAAAATATTTTAGAGAGAGAGAGAGAGAGAGAGAGAGAGAGAGAGAGAGAGAGAGAGAGAGAGAGAGAGAGAGAGAGAGAGAGAGAGAGAGAGAGAGAGAGTGGAAATGAAAATAAGAGAAAGAGACCGAGGAACAAGGAATGCAGAGAAAGAAATGACCCGAAGAATAAGTAGAGAGAGAGAGAGAGAGAGAGAGAGAGAGAGAGTATGAGTGAGTGAGTAAGCGAGCGGGAGAGCGATGAGTAAGGCTAGTGAGATGCCCACGCACACAAAAAAAGATTAACATTGTAAAACCAAAATAAGGGGCCACGGAAAGAAGTGTGACGGCCGAGTGTTACGTCGTGTTACGTCCCGTCTGTGTTACGTCTGTGTGATGTAGGGTTGTTTGTGTTACGTCAGGTTGTTTGTGTTACGTCTGTGTGATGTAGGGTTGTTTGTTTACGTCTGTGTGATGTATGTTACGTGTGATGTAGGGTTGTGGTGTGATGTAGGGTTGTTTGTGTTACGTCTGTTGATGTTAGGTTGTTGTTGTGTTACGTCTGTGTGATGTAGGTTGTTTTGTTACGTCTGTGTGATGTAGGGTTGTTGTGTTACGTCTGTGTGATGTAGGGTTGTGTGTACGTCTGTGTGTTTGTTGTGTTTACGTCTGTGAGATGTAGGTTGTTTGTGTTACGTCTGTGTGATGTGTTTTTGTGTTACGTCTGTGAGATGTAGGGTTGTTTGTGTTACGTCTGTGTGATGTGGGGTTGTCTGTGTTACGTATGTAGGGTTGTTTGTGTTACGTCTGTTGATGTGAGGTTGTTTGTGTTACGTCTGTGTGTGATGTAGGGTTGTTTTGTGTTACGTCTGTGAGATGTAGGGTTGTTGTACGTCTGTGAGATGTAGGGTTGTCTACGTCTGTTTGATGTGAGGTTGTTTGTGTTACGTCTGTGTGATGTAGGGTTGTTTGTGTTACGTCTGTGTGATGTAGGGTTGTTTTTGTTACGTCTGTGTGATGTAGGGTTGTTTGTGTTACGTCTGTGTGATGTAGGGTTGTTTATGTTACGTCTGTGTGATGTAGGGTTGTTTGTGTTACGTCTGTTTGATGTGAGGTTGTTTGTGTTACGTCTGTGAGATGTAGGGTTGTTTATGTTACGTCTGTGTAATGTAGGGTTGTTTGTGTTACGTCTGTGTGATGTAGGGTTGTTTGTTACGTCTGTTTGTGTTACGTCTGTTTGATGTGAGGTTGTTTGTGTTACGTCTGTTGTTTGTTTATGTTACGTCTGTGTGATGTAGTTACGTTTGTGTTACGATGTGATGTAGTTGTTTGTGTTACGTCTGTGATGTAGGGTTGTTTGTGTTACGTCTGTGTGATGTAGGGTTGTTTGACGTCTGTGTATGTAGGTTGTTTGTGTTACGTCTGTGTGATGTAGGGTTGTTTATGTTACGTCTGTATGATGTAGGGTTGTTTGTGTTACGTCTGTGTGATGTAGGGTTGTTTATGTTACGTCTGTGTGATGTAGGGTTGTTTGTGTTACGTGTGTGATGTAGGGTTGTTTATGTTACGTCTGTGTGATGTAGGGTTGTTTGTGTTACGTGTGTGATGTAGGCTTAGTTTGTGCTAACGTGGGGTAACTGATTCGTCTTTGTGTTTATATTTACGTCAGTGCGACCTGGAGTTAGGAGGACTTGGAACTGGCGTGTTACAATGGTGTTAGGCGCGGTGTAGAAGTCGATGTGACGCGGGTTCGTGTGTTACGTCAGTCCGCTTCCCCTCGGCGGCCTGGTGACGTAACAAGGGATCCTGTGTCTCGCGTCTCGGAGCTCCCGGGGAAGGAACAATAATAAGGAGGTTTTGTCTTGGGAGGAAATGGCGGCTCACGTTTGGCTCCTGCCGCGCCTTCTCGGGTCTCTCTGCTCGCCCGGCGGGTCCTTCGCGCCCTCCCGCCCGCCCTGCTCCTCCCCGGGGCGGGCCTCGTGTCGGTATATGTCTGTAGACACGCATAGACTAACATTTATACGGTGCAAGTGCGCACACAAACGTACATCTATGTATAGATAGATAAATAGATATGTATGTCATTAGATGAATAGAAAGATCGATAGGTTGATAGATATAGATAGATGGATTCACATACATATATGTACATATTTACGTATACACATATATATGTGTATGTATATATATGTGTGTACGTGTGTATGTGCGCGCGTGCTTATCCGTTTGTTACTGGCGTCGCCATGAGCACAGTTATTTGAAGACGCCGTCGCCACGATGCGCATGGTCGTCGCCCATGCAACAGCCTCCTCGCCCTCCCTCATCGCTGCCGCCTCCCTCATCGCCCTCGTCAGCGCCCTTGTAGTAGCAGCTGTTCGTCGGAGCGTGACGACGATATAGGCCTATGCTTTATATAGCAAAAGGGCGCGGCCTGACCTCATAGACCCCCCCCCCCCTCACCGCGATATAAGGGTGTAGGAGTAGGGGGTTAATGAAGTGAGGGAGGGGTGAGGGGAACCTCGTACCCCCTCCCTCACCCTCCCTCTCATTCCCCATCTCTCGGTTTAAGTGTTGGAGGGAGGGGAGGGGGAGGCAGGATGGGGGGGGTGAGGGGAAGGGAAGTTACGAAATAGATTCTCGCTCGTTATGAGGTGTTTGTGAAAGGTGTCCAAATACTAGATGAGGCATGTTGCCGTTTTTAAGTGTGTTTATTTTCCTTTTTTATCATTTAGTCTTGTGGATTTTCGTTTTGCGTTTCGCTTCCTTCGCTCCCTCTCTATCTATCTATATATATATCTGTTCAGCTATCTATCTATCTATCTATCTATCTATCATATATATATATATATATATATATATATATATATATATATATATATATGTGTGTGTGTGTGTGTGTGTGTGTGTGTGTGTGTGTGTGTGTGTGTGTGTGTGTTGTGTGTGTGTGTGTATGTGTGTACACTTATATGTATGTGTGTATACATATTTATACATGTTTATATAAACATATATAACATACATTTATATATGTTTATGAATAAACATGCCTATCCCTCCTTCCCTTCCTCTCCTCCCTCTCTCTCTCTCCCTCCCTCCCTCCCTCCCTCCCTCCCTCCCTCCCTCCCTCCCTCCTCCCTCTCCCTCCCTAATGACCTC
Source organism: Penaeus vannamei (assembly GCF_003789085.1). Taxonomy (NCBI): domain Eukaryota; kingdom Metazoa; phylum Arthropoda; class Malacostraca; order Decapoda; family Penaeidae; genus Penaeus; species Penaeus vannamei. The sequence goes on from NW_020869898.1 coordinate 225,177, forward strand.
GTAATGATTCCTTCCAGTTTTATCTCGATGTTTTTTAGTTATTTAAAATCATAAATGAAATTTGATGGATCTTTGCCGCCGAACGAGTATTCGTTCTGCACTTTCTCGCCGCGTCTACATTGTGAAAAGCCACATTGAAACGGATGGGAATGAGGGTGGATGAAGTCACGGCACAGAAGTCTTCATTAGAGACATTCAGATCGCGTGAAAAACATCATTTATTCATTCTCATTCATGGTCGGCCATGGTTGCGGGCAGTGACATAGAAGGATTGGAAGGGGACTAAGATGATGAGAGAAGAAGAGAGAGAGAGAGAGAGAGAGAGAGAGAGAGAGAGAGAGAGAGAGAGAGAGAGAGAGAGAGAGAGAGAGAGAGAGAGAGAGAGAGTCATAAAATACATAGAAAGAAGGGGAAAAGGGCAGAAGGTGGGATAAATCACAATTGTTTGTCTCCTGATCGCCCCGTGTAAACTGCATCGCCAACTGAGCCTTATTGAGTATTGCGCTTGTCGACTAAAGGGAAGGGGGAGGGGGGAGGGGAGAAGGGGGAGGTGAAAGGAGAGGGGGAGGGGAAGGTGCAAGGGAGAGGGGTGGAGGGAGGGGGGAAGGGGGCAAGGAGGGAGGGAGAGCAGGCAGCGCTATGTCTTTATGGTGTCTTCTCGTCTGGTCAGTGTCTGGGTCGTCTTCTCTTTTCCTTTCGTCTATTCCTCGTTGTGCCTTTTATCACTCTTTCTCCCTCTCACCTCTTTCTGTAATTGTCTCTAGCTACCTAGTTCTCTTTCTCTTTTTATTTTTTTATTTTTTTCGCTTTATTATTTCTCTCTCCGTGGCCTTCCTCAGGAATTCTTGCCCTAGGTCTGAGCTGTTCGTGCTCGCATTTATGATTCGTCGTTTTTCCTTTCATCTTTGTACAGCATTTATCCATCTATCCTTCTCTTGGGTCTCCCCTCTCCTCTCCCACCCTTTTCCCTCCATTCCTTCTCCACCATCTTTTCCCTTATTTCCCTAGTCTCCATTCTTCCCCTCCTTTCCCTATCCATCTGTTACTATATTCCCCTCTCTCTTCGATCTCCTCCTCCTCCTCTCCTATTCTTCATCTTCGTCTGGCCGGTGTCTGGAAAGCCCCAGCTCCCCTCCTCTTCTCCTCTTCCCCCCCATCCCTCTCCACCCCATCCTACTCTCTGCCTATCCCCTCCTCCCCGTCCCACCCGTTCCCTCATCCCGCTTCCCCTCCCCCACCGCCCACCTCCTCCCCCTGCTTCACCTGCCTGTGCGATGCGTCATGTGTCCAGGTGACCCCCTGGCCGCCCGGGCTACGACCTCCGCACGACCTCTCCGTGGCCAGGCCGGACGACAGGCGCGCAGCGTGGCAGCGGGGGGCGGCGGCGGCCCCCGACGTGCATGATCCGGATGGTAGAGAAGTGCATGCCTCGGAGGGTCGTGCAGACGCGAGCCGCTTGATTTAAACGCGATACGCACAGGCGACGCGGTGAGGTTCTGCATGCACGGGTCTGCTGGGTCATGCACAGGGATTCGTCGAAGCGAGATGAACGTGCTGGGCGATCCCGAGTTGCATGATTGGGAACATGCACGAGCGACTTGCATGGTTAGGTGTTCTCGAGGTGCATGGTTGAGACGATGTGCGCTGGCGGTCAGACGCGCCGGCATGCACAGGCGACGAGGAAAGCACGCGGCGCATTTCCATGAACGGCGTGCATGATCGCGCCTTCGGTTTAAAGGACAAGCAAACACTTCTTGCTGACTCCCGTCGACGTGCTCTTGCTTTCAGGTGTGCATGTTTCACTTGCACTTCCACTGGGGTCATGCAAGTGCGCATGCATGACCCCAGAGGTCCATGTGTCATGCGCGTCTTCTGTTAATCATCAGACAATATTGACGACCCTCATTAATGATTAACTAGTTTATATATCATTAATTAAATGCAGAGGCGACATTTGTAATTGACCTACATAGTGATCACAAACGACTCTTAACGATGTAGTGGCCACATGCGATCCCGGGCAACGACCTGACAACCATTACGACCACGTTTGACCATCTCACGACCCAACGACTGTCACGACCCCTCTTACCGGGCTGACGACTACTTAACCGGACCTCCACTCTATACCTTCGTGACGATCTGCAACTTCGAACGACTCTCAGACGACCATTACCTGCGGAGGGACCACGACCCCCTAATG
>NW_020869898.1:232379-239879 GCF_003789085.1 Penaeus vannamei
TTCTTCTGCTGCTACTCCTGGAGTGCAAGTGTCCATGACCCCCACCATGTCTCAGGGAATGATTTCAACATCAGGCACTGTCACAACCAATGTTTCTAGCCTCAGTACCCCTGGCATGGTGTCTAGCCTGTCATCAGGAAGTCACTTCACAGGGCCTAAACAAGGCACAACAGCTGGCCACATGCAACAGACAATGACAACCATGGGTCCTCTTGGGCCACAAGGCATGCAACCAATGCAGAGTGCCATGACCATGACAGGAATGCAACCAGGTCATATGCAGCAGCCAATGACCTCCATGGCAGGTGGAATGATGCAGCCTGGGGCACATGGGATGCAAGGAGGGCCTGGTGGAGTGCAGTCAATGGCAGGCGGTCCAGGCGGCATACAAGGGATGTCAGCCATGCAGGGAGGGCCAGGAGGAATGCAGGGAGGTCCAGGAGGAATGCAGGTTGGACCTGCAGGAATGCAGGGAGGCCCTGGAGGCATGCAAGGAGGACCAGGCAGCATGCAAGGAGGGCCAGGAGGCATGCAGGGAGGGCCAGGTGGCATGCAGGGTGGGTTTGGCAGTGGCATGATGGGTCAGTTTAACCGGTAGAACTGCCATCAAAATTGTAAATATATTTGAATATCTTGATAGAGATACTTTAGTAATAAAGTAGTTTAATGTATAAGCTTCTTTTATTATAGATTGAAAGGGAGCTCCTTTTTATAAGTACAGGAATATTTTATTTTTAATATTGCGGTACAGTATTTAAAGGTTGATATTTTGATTATGTTGATCAATATGTATGTGATGTACTTTGTTGAAGAGATTTTTTATTAATATTATTATGGACTTCCTAATATGAACATAGTGTAATAAAGTGGAATAATTCAATATGTTCATATTAGGAAGTCCATAATAATATTAATAAAGTGGAATAATTCAATATGTGTTTTGTATTTTTATTTATTTGTTTATTTATTTACATATTTGTTAAGAGATGTATATTATGTAATTTCTATGTATTGTACTGATTAAAAAGTAAAGTATCTTAAATATTCATCCAGAAAATTCTTGAGAATTTTAAGTCCAAAGAATTGAAGTCAAAGAATTTGTAAGTAATGCAACAGACATTCAGGCCATCATGCACAAAAAACATATATGTAAATATAAAAGACTTAGACATAGACAGACCAACAGATATAAAAAGAGTATGAGTATTCAGCATGAATGAAATACACATCCATGGGTGCACACACTCTCTCTCTCCCTCCACCCCTCAGACCAACCTTCAGAAAACTCCTCCACAGTCTTCATTTTCAAGTAAATAAGTAATAATGACAAGAAAATAAATGTGCTAGACATCAAAGGTCATATAGCACTATGGTATTGTATTGTTTTGGGAGGTTCTTTTTATTTTTAGAGTTAAAATGTTATATTTTGATGGTCATTTAGTGTATGATAGTATAGTATTTAAAGGAGTAGAAAGAGAGGGTAGATGGGGTAGGATAGGTATTGGTGAGAAGAGGATGGGTTTAGGACAATGGATGGTTAGATCAAATAAAAGATATTTATGCGTCTGAGGAAGAATAGGTTATCAATAGAAAAGGTGGGGCATTCTGTGAGGATGTCTTACAGGTTGGGGGGTTGGCGAAGAAGGGATATGTGAGGGTATGGGCTTTGGCAAAGCGAGGGCAGGATATTAGGATAAGTGGGACAGAAAGGACATTGCATGTAGGGCGTAGAGGTAGGTTAGAGGAGTGTGACGTGTGTGAGTGAGTGATTCGGGTGTCGCCTATTTGGCAGTTTCCCAACGTGTGTTATTGTATGGAGCTAACCAAGAAGAGATCGAAGGTTCAAAGTTTGCTGGTGTTCAGACCTGACCAGAAAGATTGCCAATGGTTGAAAAGGAAATCCTGACATAGCTGGGTATCCAGCAAAAATTTTTTGGTTTTCTGTCGTGTAGATGGGTAGCACAGCTGGTTTTGTATTTCATGGACTATGGGGTTGGTAGTGTGGATGGGTTTTATGAGTGATATTGAGTTACGTGAGTCATTGAAGACGGTGAAGGATGAGGAAGAGATAGAAGACATCATACATTGTAGCGCAAAGAGAATAGCATATAGTTGTGTTGAAAGGATGCTCAATTCAAGTGGTAGAGGAAAGCTGTATGTGTAAGAGGGAAAGACAAAACCAGCACCTGAGGTGGATTTAGAGCCTTTGGTGTAGACATGAGTACTGGAGGTGGGACTAAGAAATATGTGCAAAAAAATGTGTGAGGACAGAAGGTGGAATGTTTGACTTTGGTAAGTCAGGGAATATAGCCGAGCAATTACAAGAGGTAGGTATTTTCCAGGGAAGGAAGGTTTGGGTAGAAATTGGAAGAATTCGGAGATGAGGAAGATGAATGGGAAAGAAGAGCGTCCATACAGACAGGGATAGGGACCGGTAAACTTGGAGAGGAAGAGAAGACGAAGAAGTGGTTGAGGGATAATTAGCTAGGAGACAGAAAATTGGTGAAAGTGAGCATGGCTTCTTAGGAACAGAAGAGTGCGACGGCTAGAGAGTAATGGTAGTCCTGATTTAGTGTATAGGTTCTCAACTGGAGAGGATCGGAAGGCTCCTGGGGCTAAGCGGAGACTGCAATGGTGTATTGGATCAAGGTGAGAGAGAAGAGAGGCAGAGGCAGAAGAATATTTGTAACAACTATAGTCAAGGGTGGAGAGGATAAGGATAATGTGGAGATGGAGGAGTGTTTTGCTGTCTGATCCCCAGGATAGGAGGGAGAGGGTTTGTAGGAGTCAGAGGCAATGGCGGGCTTCCTTTAATGGAAAGGATATGATCCTGCCAAGATAGCTTGGAGTCAGAAACAACTCCATGGAACTTGCCAGGAGATCGGGATTGGATATGGGTATTATAATGGAGTGGAGGTTGAGAGCCTCTACGTGAACGAGAGAATAGGATGGAGAAAGTTTTAGATGTAGAGAAACGAAAGCCATGATTGGAAAACCAGGAAGAGGTTGATGTTATTGACAACTGGACAAATTCATGGAGAACTTGTATGGGAGGGCCAGAGGCAAAGATGGCTAGATCATCTACATAAAGTGATGAACAGATTCTTGGTGGTAAAGCTGAAACTCAGTCCGTCTCCTATGCCTCCCACGATAACAACGGGCATGGAATTAGGGGGTGTCGTTATTTTCATGATCATAATATTCTTTTAATCTAAAAAAAAAAAAAAAAAAAAAATGAATACTTTAAGGATAAATTGGGGCATTTTGATAGTATATTTTCATCACAATTCCAGGGGCCTTGCGATGATGGTAAATTGCAAAAATCGTTAGTTACATTTCCTGTCTTTGAAGATATTCTCGTTCATGTAGCTGTCACTAATTCAACCATTGCTCATTTATGTCAGTTCATTTCAATTCTGTGAGATTTGCAGATAAGTTTCAGCCAAGCCTTACATATGAATGTTTATGTCTTGTCAAGCTTCCACACAATCATACCTGGATAACCATTTCTTATGTTTCAATTCTGTGAGATTTGCAGATAAGTTTCAGCCAAGCCTTACATATGAATGTTATGCTGCAACAGGTCAAGGACTGAATCAGACACCAAACTTAGGACAATGTGGGTAAAAGGAATCAATGAAGTTTAAGCCAAGAAATCTAACAGTATAAAGGTTCAAAACAACTTGCCAAGCTTAAAGAGAGGCTTTATTGAGGTTCATGGAATCTCTTGTAGCAGTGCACAGCCATTTTAAACCACATTCATGAATGAAAAAGAAAACAAAAAAATTATTACTAGAAAATGTGACTATAATATTAAATGGCCTTAGGAAGCATTTTACTTGAGGAAATTAGAGAGCCATATGGTTTTGAATTTCATTCAGTGAAGAAAGAAAATAAAAATCCTTTTTTTCTATAACACAAAAGATAACATGATATATATTTAATATAGCTACAAGCATATAATGGACATCTAATCATGGACAGTAGTCTCAGTACATAAATTAGGTACTTGGACACTTAACACTGCATAATATAGTAAATCACAATCTACTGTTTGCATCACAGATTAGATCATTCTACTGAAAAATTAATTTCTCTATTACACACACCTTTATTTTCTAATATATTAAAGTTTTCTAAAATGAATAAAGCTATCTTTACCTATGAAACTGTATTCAAATTCCATTGTCCAGATATCATAATTCATTCACCTGCATTATTTCCCTGAAATGCAGTAATTCCTTACAAATACTCTTTATTGACACTTGATGAATCTCTAACATTCCCATAATCAGAAAAAATGAAAATAAGACATTTTTTATCATATATTTTCCTTTTCCTTTTCCTTTTTTGCCTCATATGAAAACTGGGCTTATGGACAATGGTGATTGTCATTCTCTTCATTACTATTATATAAAAGAACAAGAAAAGAAAGGTTGTATGAAATAATAAATGCATATATCTGGATTTCTGAATTAGAACAATTTTTGATTTGTATTCTGCATGTATAGACAAAAAAAGATGATTTAGCTTTACCAGTTATCAAATAAGGCAGTGTATATCAATTAAAAAAACAAGATAAAAACAGGTGTTTACTACCAAGAGCAGTGGTTTCCAACCTATAAGGTGAGAGGGAACCACAAAGGGCTGTTTGGGCTAGCACGAAGGCTTGAAAAAGTGGCAAACAATATTTGAGAACTGAATTATAGTTTGAAAAAATCTCTGCAGAGAAACAAGCACACATATCACACTAGTGACATTAAGTGTACATTATATTTTCAGTGATATTTATTAACATGTGTCAACATTACCACTTTTAATATAAAGCATTTAAGGAAGAGGAGTGCAGGGAATGTGTAATTCAGTAGGAGATGGGGCAACTGTTACGTGAGGTTGGAAACCATTGATTTAGATAATCTACTTGATCTACAAGATCATTTACTACTTGCTCGCCAAATTGCATTTTCAAGAGAAGAATATTCATAAAAAAGTAATTGAACCTTTTGACTGAACACAGAACACTAATCATGGCTATCTGCCAAGGTAAAATGGATACACAGATATAATACAGAAAAATGCAATGGTGATTTTAATATTTTCAGTTTAAAACATGTTTTTGTACTTGTGATAAAGTGCTTTGGTTACACTGGTATTTTTTAATACGGAAGAATTTAAAAACTTTGACATGATAACAAAATACTCAAATAATATGAATGACCAGTCTCTTTATGGAAAAGGCAAGAAATCCAAAGTTGATTATTTTTTACTGTTCCTTTATTTCAAACTAAATTTAGTTCCTCCCTTTAAAGGCCAACATATTCATAAATAAAACACAAGTAGTCTGTTTCAAAACAGAACTAAACAAATGATAATCTCAATTCTAAGACTAAATGGATGTAAGATACTGGACTCCCTGATGTTTTCATTAGCATTGCTCTTATCAACAACAGTATTACTATGTTCATACGTTGGAAATTTACAAAAATAAAACTAATAAAGAATTACATTCATAAAGAATATAAAAAATAAAATAGCAATGAATAGCGTGTCAAGTCAATATCAACAACAAAAAACTGATAAATTAAAACAAAATAAAGAAGTGAAAAAGTGAAAATGGTAACAATCAAGAGAATATATGAACTTAAATAAAAAATCTAAACTAATATTCAAAACGTAAATAAGGATGAAAAATAAAAATAACATACTAATCATACTGTTATGATAATGCTAATAACTCATACTAATAAATAACTTAAAGTAATTACACTTGTAATAATTAATACAACTAATATAAAACTAAATATTAACTGTCTTCAAAACTCAGTAATTACAAAAATAGCAATATATAATGGTTATAAAAACAGAAAAAGCTGCTCCTTGAAAATCCAAAAATAGTATGTTTAATGGAATTTCATAATAACCACATCTATATTCAGCACGCATAATGCCTGAAATTCTGTTTTTAAAAAGGCTATTTGACAAATACAATCTCTTTTATAAGACTTCTATTCTATCATTAAATAACACTTTCAATACAAGTATCTTAAGAAAGTGTAGATATATACTTCATTCTAGGGAAATACTAAAGAATATAATATATAACAGAACATAATTGTGCACATACTTCTGAAAAAAAAAAAAAGTATAGAAAGATTCTACAACTTTTTGACTTAATATAAGAAATAAGAAAAAATGAATAATGTATACAGCATGGACCTAATGGGAAATATTGTTTTTGAAAAAATTGTGAGTTGCTAGATATGGGAACTGAGACTCACACGTGAGCCTGAGCCAGAGATTGTGTTTGTTTGTATGAAACCAGATCAATAAGTAGTAACTGATTGCACTTACTTACTGGAATATAATAAGACTTTGGTGCCTGCTTTTCCAAAAATACATAAATCTGAGAAATCTAAGTGTACATGCAGTGGAACACTGAATATTCAAGAAGACCTCATTATCTTAATAAACAAAGTCTTATGGGCAATCAAATTCCCAGTAGTCATTCATCGAACTTGGCATCTCTGGATCATCAAGCAAAGATTATGGGTTTATCACAGTCACTGGTTAGTGGGGCTGTCTTAATATTTCTTTACCTTTTATTATGATACTCTTTTGTAAATGTTTAGGCTATTGTTTAACCATTCTTTTAACATGTCCTTCACAAAGTGCAGCAATACTTTGAAGAGTGTGAATAAATGTGTCGCTTCATTGAATAATAACTTTAAATACATACTGTTCTTCATCTGGACAGCAGCAAAAGTACATTTCGAAAGTGTTTATTGTTGTTCTAAAATTCAATACACTATCTTCCATAAAGAAAATATTCAATGCACTATAAATATACCATTGTTCCTAACGAAATGAGTACTGGTCATTTGATGTTCCAAATAAATCTCATTTTTCCTGTAATATTAATTTCATACATTACAAAGAAAGGTATGTAGATGGTCAGAGTTTCACTGCATTTCATTTAAACTATCTGAGAATATATTCACCTTCTTTATCACTTTTCTGTTAACTCTCTGACACAATGTATATACACTATTCACTGTACCTTTACTTAATCATTTTTGTGCATACATAGATGCCTTCACAAGTGCTTGTTTACTAAAGAATCTGTTAGAAAGTCAACTTCAACTCATCTATTCATCGACTTCCTTGAATCTTCTGGAAGAAAGGTTCTATTCTTAATACTATTATCATGATCATTAGTCTTATCATCATAATGATCATATAGCATTATCAAAGATAACATCAATAATAAAGATGGTAACACTTCTTGCCCATAAATTTAATGAACAGGACAAATCAGTGAGGTCAGCAACTGACTTCTTTGTGACTAAGTGCTTACAGAGCCACCTATATGTAAACAAAATTACTAAATAAAACCAGAGTTGATACTACATAAAAGCACATCAAGATGCAAAACTTTTTATCATCAACTATTATTTCTTTGTACACTGGCACTTGACCACACACTATCATATATAAATAAAT
>NW_020869898.1:244879-252777 GCF_003789085.1 Penaeus vannamei
TAAATATATAACTTTTACTTGAATATAAATCCTCTTATTAAACTGAATTGCTTATACTTTTTTTGTCATAGAATGTGGGACAATTACAAAAAAAAAGGAGAAAAATAACCACGCAGGATATACTAGCTTTAGATTTCTAAATTGATAGGCAAATTCCAAATGACAGCTCATTATCCAAATAACCAAAGACCAATCAGGCTTACCAATGGGAGATCCCATGAGGAAGAAAGCATCTGGTTTGAATGAGATCTGAGGATATGTGATAGAGGGTTGCCCTGTACCTTGGCCACCCATGACATAGTTCACTGGGGATGTAACTGAGTCCGTACGGTCTCTTGCACAAATACTGTGGCTTTCCTAAAAAGTGTCAAAAAGTCAGACAAAGAAAAATATACACAATCAAGCAATGAGATATAGTAATTAAAAGGACTTTGTTAATTATGTAAAGTGGAACCAGTAGTGCAATATATTAAACAATAACACGGTAAGATCATAATCTAGTACTGGATGATATGGGGGTGGAAAATCAAATATTACTATATGACATCACTCAAGTAGCACATTGTCATTGATTGTGTGATGTCACAATTTGTTAGCACAAATCTATGCCAATGACTGCTATTAACATCTATTTAACTGATCTGTGTTCAATGACATAAATGTTAGGCAGAACTATTTCTGCCTGCAGCAAGGTATTTGTTAACATTGTTTTATGCAAATGAATCTAGGTTGGAGTCCTGTTTATGTAATACATTTCCCATTTAAGCACAAATGTTCACCTAAACAACACCCATAAGCTTAGTTATAAGTATTTCATTTAATTTAGCCATCCAACAGAACACATATATCTTTGAACAGACTTAACCAAGTAATTAATCTTAAATGATTAATTCAAACTTTGGGGATAAGCTCACTGTAAAAACATAATCCAAAAGTGCAAGCAATTTTTTTATCCAAGACTTGGTTGCGGTGGGATACCATCAGCTGGATGCGGGGAATACCTTATATCATAAATGACTTATAGGAAGAGGCCAATCTGATGAAGCCGTTTTTAATGTAAAAATAATGAAAGCCCAACACATACATGAGTATTGCGGAAGATTACCAATCTGTAATATCACACTACTTCTAAGGGAGCTTAAAATTTACCAGAACTAGCTATATCATGTATCATATTGGAATTCAAACATCAACTTCAGGTTTCACATCTGATGAGAGCTGCTACATAATCTTGATGATACACCTTTCTTATCTTCTTTGAGACAAAAATTTAAAGAAGATAACATTGATGGTGTTTAGCACCATTATCTTTATGATGAAAATCATGAAAAAAAATTATAATAATTAATAATAAGAATAATAATAGCAACAAAAAAATGAATACCAAATCCTTACCACTGCTGGTGAGGGTTCAGTGTTTGGTGAATCTTCAGCATTTGGAGACTGGTGCATAAGGAGGTCAAACAAAATGACAGAACCAAGAGAATGCCCACCCAGGGAGACGGGCCCATTGAAGGATGGATTCCGCTCACAGAATAATGTATATAAGCGGTTTAACTCAGATGCCACAGTATCTACAATATGCTGAAAAGACAACAAGATTAACAGAGAAAGAAAAATAGCATAATAGAAAAGTGCCATAGCAAGAGTTGATACTTTAGGTATTTTCACTTTCCAGTCAAGTAAATGCTTGTCAGCCACCCAACATTCTATTATATTACTAGTCTGACATGTCTCATCAATGGACTCTTCACTATGGATTCATGACCTCATTTATAGAAAGAAATTACATGTATTCCTATTTCTAGTTTTCTCTACAGAATCAACAGCTTAGTATTAAAGTTGGCTTCCATTTTCCAGTATCATTATTAGTATCCACTTGCTTACCTGACAGTAGATTGGGCTTGTAAAAAGGAGAACATCTAATATGGTGTCATTGGTAAATTCACGTAGCTTAGGTATTGACCTCAAGGTGATTGGCTTCAACTTCTCATCTATTCCTGTTGCATCCCCATGAAGAGCCTAAAAAGTTACATTTCATTATATTCATATTTGCTTCATCATAAATTTCTGACATTACAGTCATTCTTGTTTATAGAAAAGTTTTCTTCCACAGTTTTCAACCACATGAAAACCAATGCTTATCTTTTAGTAATAAAGTGTATCAGAAGTCCAATCCATACCTTGTGCCAGGATACAGGTAATATTTCAACTCTTCCGATCACTCCCATGTCAACTGACTGCTTGAAGTGTGTACTCAATAACTGTTGGCCTAACTTCCGGAAATCATCAACTGGAAGAAAATTACAACATAAATTATTAAAACCTAAAAGGATAAAATGTTTTGTTCTTGTTATCAATATTGCTTAGCATTGTCAATATAATAATCTTAGCTTAAAATATGGAAGTATAATGTATGTGATATCTTTACAAGACATATAACCTGATATAAAATGTCTTGTACAGCATCTATTTTTCTTGCTTTTTGTTTTGAAGGAGAGAAATGTCACTTTCAGTGGGATAAAATCCAAGAGGATAACCATGTAGCTAAAAAAATAATTCTTCTCCCATTTGCTTAAGCATCATCACAACACCGACTGTCTAAGATCAACAAAGTCTTGTTTTGATGTTGGATGAATTTTTTCTTTTCATTTCTTGTTTCTTCTTTTAGGCTCAAAGTGAGATAATAATCTGCATAGAAAGGAACAACAATTTCAAATCAGATATATTTCATGAATTTATGTTCAGCAATAATTCTAGAATTTAGTATAAGACTACTATACAACTAAAAATATTTTTTTCTTTGGTATTTGTTAATGAAAACCCTGATTACATCAAATTACAAGTTTATGAAATTGAAGAAGTGTAAGCTGAATGTGTGTGGCACAAAATTCACAAGTATCAATTTAATATTCTGTTCTAGAACTAAAGTCTATTTACTGAAGAAAAACAAAATAAGCTATACAAGGTATTACATGGTTTTCTGATGCAAGAATTCATATCTTTCGCAATATATAATTCAACCTCATTATCTAAATCTGCAATTACTTGAAAAAAGTAATTTCAAGCAAACTTTTTAAAAATATTGGAATGTGCATTTCTAACCTTGCAGACATTTTGTAATAATGAATCTACAGTAATGCAACAACAGAAGATACTCATTTCATCATTCTCTTCATCAAAAGAATAAAGGCAATACAAATCTATAGGAGAGCTGCAAGCAAAATAAAATATATTTGCCAAATACAAGCAAAAAAAGTGGTAGCCTTACCACACTGCTCAACAGGTCTGAAGCGCAAATCACACACAGATCCTATGCCATGGACAAGGAACAAAAGATGGTCTATCTTCTCTGCTTCACCATCAGAAATGTCAAAATCTTCAGTTCCTCGTTTCACTGTCAGAGGTGCCTGAGAGCCCTGGTAAAAGGAAAAATATAAAAATCAAGTTAAATACTGCATCAAAGCTAAGGTGATATGAAGAAAAAAAAGTCTTAATATTTTTAATTTCTTCACCCTTCTGGAATTCATCAATGTCTCCAAATATTTATGTAAATCAGATGTGCATGTTTATAAAAAGAGATACTGAAATCAATGAGAAATTTGATCTTTTACATAGCCAATAACTGTAAATATACCTGAACTGTGAAACAAAAAGTATAATCTATATCTTCTAAATTAGCTCAGAATTTCATATAATAATCCTTAAATATATCTTGACATCTCTTGGTTGATTGAACCCTTCTTTACCAGTCACTCACACCATGTGAACATACTGCTGCTATCCCAAACCAGATGTACTAATCATCTGAGTGCTTTTCAGATTGGTATAGTCTCTATCAACTAGCCTACACTACTTAACTTCCCTTAGCTTAGCATTGTCATTCAAGTTATCTATACCACTATCAGCATGAAAATGATCCATAGTAGTATGGAACAAAATCAAGTGAACCAACTGTATCAAAGGAAGTATGAACCTGACATGAGCATTTGGATCATGGTTGGTCATCATCAACTGTTTTCACTTATCAAAATTAGACTAATCATTAATGTTGTATAACTAATAAGTAAGTAAAGTGATTACTATAACAGAAATATCATAGTTGAGCGTGTGAAAAACTGGGTAACTCATGATTTCCATGACCCTCTACAATACTAATTGCTGATGGGCTAAATACCCTGGTTATTGCTATCAAATAGCACAAACAAAATCACTATGCATCTCAAACACCTATCCCCTCTTATGTACATTTATAAATTCAGAATGGTACAGGTATCTTGGCATGTGCATGTAAATTAAAACATACTTTTGGTGAAGGAGGGGTTAAAATGGAATTCTCTCACATTGTACAACTACTAATATGTTGTTTTAAAAAAATGTAGATCCACATAGCTTTAGAAATTTTAGTCTTGCTCAGTTATTCCTCTTCTCTGTAGAATACTCATAAAGAAAAACGATCATTGTAGCCATAATGGAAAGATAAAAACAGCAAATTAATGGACCAAATAACAGATATGATTAACTCACATTGACAGAGATCCCAGTAGGAAAGTCTCCCTCAACCCCTTGATAGTGAAGCATGACTCGAGTGGAGTGAATCATTATCCTGTCACCATCCTTGAGATCAACCTGCTTATGCCAGCGGCCAGATAATACTGCATCCCGGTATTCCTCCTAGAGAGAGAGTAAGAATGAAGAAACTTTTTGATTATTAAAACAAAAAACTTTTCCTTGGTCTTGGAAAAGCTCTTTCCAATAAGCAATTTTTTGATAGCACATAAAATGTTACAAAAGAGTTTATCAAGAAAGCATTCACTCATTCTCTCACTAATACTAGCACACCCACAGTTACAAGCAGTAAAAAAAATGTGCAATGCTCTCACCTCTAATTTCTCTGCCACATCTTCATCATAAGGTGTTGGTTGTGCATCTAGCGGGCCTTTCTTAAACCAACTACAACGCCGCACTGGGCAAGGTTCTGCATCATCCCAAAACACAGCTCTACGCAACCTTTCACTTATACATACATCGTGCCGACCACCATCAGTTGCCAAAATGTCTGTGCTACCTGTGTAGAGACAAAAAGAAAGCTAAAATTATTAAAAACTAAAAATAGACAAAAAGACATATTAGCTGTTTGATAAGCAGACAAATTTTGAACAGTAGGATGGATATAACAGAAAGTGTGACTGAAATCAAAGGAAAGTGGGAGACTTACAAATCTTCACTCAATTAAGTGAACACCTACGCACAACATGAAGCACACACTCAGTATATGTTCAATCATATTACATATCTAGATACATTTCCCCATTTCTTAAAC
Organism: Penaeus vannamei; assembly: GCF_003789085.1. NCBI lineage: Eukaryota > Metazoa > Arthropoda > Malacostraca > Decapoda > Penaeidae > Penaeus > Penaeus vannamei. Next base: position 250,203 of record NW_020869898.1, read on the forward strand.
CCTTCACAGAAAGGGTATGGTCAAACCCCCCCCTAAAAGTCTTGTGTTCTTGAACTATAATAATCAAATGCAAAGAGAGCAAAGAACAAAGGCTACTAGCACAGACCCCTTTTTCTCCTTCTTCCCCATTTTGATTACACATACACACATCTCCCAAGAATTCACATTCAATGGTGCTTTCTAATGAACTCATTTCACTATCTATTTGTCCATTCTCAATATTTTACAAGAAGTATGTAAGATGCTTTCAAAATATTTCTTAGATACAAAAAATACATTCAACCTTCTCTATAAAATGAAACCACAAAATCGAAATACCATATAAGATGTCACGGCTCTACTCTTGGAACTAACCTGTTCGATGAGCATCTTCCAAATTAAAGGAATCTGTAAAGCTGAATGGCTTCCATATGGGAGGCTGGCCAACTGCATAAAACCAGTGATGCATCACTGGGTGGTACATGCCATCCTGACTTGGTGGATTACTAGCCTATAATAGGAAAGTCCAATGTTAATAAGGTTTTTGGCACACTGTGGATGAAAATCCCATTGATTCAATTATGAATTTTACCATTTACCAGCAACCTATTAAACAGATATCATTATACCTAACCCTTACAAACTGGATGATGTGACCAAGTCATAATAAAATTTGACTTGAGGGACAGTGATATGGGAAAATTTGGCTGAGGGCCAGGGTGATGGGGACTTGCCATCATGAAAAAGACTTGCCATGAGTGCACAAAGCTCTTAAAGGGTGATTAGAGTCAATGGGCATTTAGGAAGGGGCTTTTACTTTATTTCCATCAATAAACAAGTGTGGAATGTACCATCTGTCAGCTATGAATGGAAGAGTGCCGGTTCCAGAGAGGACACTATTTCCATGTTCATGCTCATATTACGGCCTGCCATGATTGGCAGTGCAGTTGGTATTACAGCGCACGCACGCACGCACGCACGCACGCACGCACGCACGCACACGCACGCACGCACACACACACACACACACACACAACCACACACACACACACACACACACACACACACACACACACACACACACACACACACACACACACACTACACACAAATAACAAACTGTTATTATGATTGCACTAAGTTATGGACTACCTTGAAAGATGATATACAGTCTATGCAAGGAGAATAGTCTATTACTATCTGCATAAAGCAAATCAAATAACAAATATTGACATTGGAAAATGGCAAAGAAGCTAAAAATGCTTATACAGAAAAAGAGAAAATAACAATGTAAAAGGGAGGCATGGAGTCTTGTCACTGCTTACGAGTGTTCGTATGCACCTGGCCTACAAGCCACACAGCCGTCAGAGTGACCATTTAAGTAAGCCTAATGCCTGTACTTAGGACCACGTGATGGCAGTGAAACATCCAGATCCAATAAGTTAATAATTTACCAAACTATTAATAAATAACTACATAGATTACATATATAAATAAATTTATCTTTTTAAAAATAATTTTGTCATATATGACAATTTTTCAAAACTGAGTTTTTCAGATACACATAATAACCACATAACGACACACAAAAAGCATGCCTGTAAATGCATATAAATAGAACAAAGACATCATTCATCTGTAAAATGTGCACAAGCTCAAAATTGATTCCTTCAGAAGGAAAGAGCAATAAAAATCTATCAGGATTTACTGTATGAATAATGCTTTGCAAACATTTCATTTACATTAGACAGGAAATATAAAGACTAAAATATTTACCATATTCTCAAACGATGCTGGGATGACAGTAGCCTGTGATGCAGAACACTCTTCTTGAGTGCTTGAAGGAGGAACTGAAGTTTGGCTTGGTTGTGGACCCAGATTTACAGAACTCAGCTTTATGTCCTCTGGGGATGTTCCAAAGGGTATACTAGATATTGATGAAAACATACTATTAACTGGAGACTGATTATTAGTTGGGGATATACTGTTAGTACTGAAAGACGACATGGGTGATCCATACACTGAGGTTGGTGTTGGGAGCATATTTGAAGGTGCACTAGGTGAAAGAGAGTCTTCAGCCCCTGTACTGTAGGGGCCTCCAGATGGCATCAAACTAGAGGGGCTTTTGGCAGAATTTGCCAGAGGCTGTTGTGCTACATACTTGTTCCTTGGTCGACGCAAGAAATTACTACCTGTAAGAACATACACAAACTAAAGATACCCACACATAACAACTGGAACAATTTGAATATACGCATACAGAGCTACACTGCCAAAAAGGGTGTTAGTCACTGACTGGGTTAATTACTTGTTATTTTGTTCTTGCACACTGATATATACATAGAACAGCATAAAAACAAATAAAGGGGGGAGGGAGGGAGGGAGGGAGGGGAGAGAGAGGAGAGAGAGAGAGAGAGAGAGAGAGAGAGAGAGAGAGAGAGAGAGAGAGAGAGAGAGAGAGAGAGAGAGAGAGAGAGAGAGAGAGAGAGAGAGACGGAGAGAGAGAGAGAGAGAGAGAGAGAGAGAGAGAAGGGAGCTGCGAGGGAGGGAGGGGAGGGAGGGCCAGGGAGGGAAGGGGGCGGGGAGGGTAGGGGAG
>NW_020869898.1:252851-257851 GCF_003789085.1 Penaeus vannamei
GAGAGTGAGAGGAGGAGAGATGGAAGAGAGAGAGAGAGGAGAGAGAGGAGAGAAGAGAGAGAAAGCGAGAGAGAGAGAGAGAGAGAGAGAGAGAGAGAGAGAGAGAGAGATGAGAGGAGCAGAGGGAGAAGAGAGAGAGGAGGAGAGAGGAGAGGAGAGAGGGAGAGAGAGTGAGAGAGGAGAGAGAGAAAGATGAGAGAGAGAAAGAGAGAGAGAGAAAGAGGAGAGAGCAGAAGAAAGAGAGAAGAGAGAGAAAGAGAGAGAGAAAAGAGAGAGAGAGAAGAGAGAGAGAGAGAGAGAAGAGAAGAGATAGAGAGGATAGAGAGAAAGAGATAGAGAGAAGAGAGAAAGAGAGAGAGAATGAGAGAGAGAAAGAGAGAAAGAGAGATAGAAAGAGAGAGAAAGAAAGAAAGAGAGACAGAATGAGAGAGTGTTTTCTGACAGGTTTTAAAATTCTAAACAAAGTTAAAGTATGTTTTGTGGTATCCATTATACAAATCTTTCAAAAGCAGGACAGGTAACCCACAAGTCTGCTTCAACACAGTGTTTCCCTTGTCTTTAACCTCCACTCTTAACCTACCTTTCTGTTCTGCTCCATTTGAAACTTGAATATTTGGTGAGAATCCTGTTGGGGGAGGCCCAACCACAGAGCTAAGAGCTGGTGACACAGAGGGCTGAATTCCTCCTGGAGGTGTAGATGCAGGAGGAGGGATGGGAAGCACACTGCTGATTGGTGCTACAGGAGGTGGACCAAGAGGTGGCAGGCCTAGTGGTGGTCCTGTTGGTGGCCTCACAGGTGGATCCAGAGATGTTGGGCGAGACAGAGGAGGGGACACTCCTGGGAAGCTGGAGGTCATGGGTCTGGGAGCAAAGGGGAGCTGTGTGGTCCCTGGAGTTGGGTTGACTAATGGTGCTACAGAAGATAATGGCTGAATTCCTGAGCTGACTGGAGATGTTATATTGTGATGTGTTGGGGGTCCAGGACCAACCCCTGAAGTGCCTGATGGTGGAAATATAAGATCTTGACTGGCTTCTGTCCCAGTCTGTAACTTGGCTGCATCTCCTTCACCTGCTCCTTGACCTAGGAAATTGTCAGCCTCCTCCACATCTGAAAGTAACCAATATCAGAGAGTAGTAAATATACTACAACTACAATAGCAACAGACTGATTCTTAGATCACTTAATTTAAAGCCTCATTACTTGTGTAAATAAATAATTGTTGGATAGTGAAGATGAAAAGTCAAAAGGCAAAAAAATATTGTAGATCTCTTTGAGTTTATCAACGAATAATGGCTTAGACAGGGCTCTATCTTACCAGAATATAATTGATGGAGCTTTGTAAATTTTTGCCAGAGCACAAAGGCCTCTCTGCAAGTGTTTCAAGTATTTTTAAGTAATATGCAGTCAGTATATTATAAGAAAATAAGTGTCATCAATATAATTCAAAATAGGATTAGTGGTATACTTATACAAATGGTTCTGATATTTCCAACCAGCAAAAATATATCAAAATCTTAGTGACAGAGTTCAAGAGCAAATTAGATTTGGTGAATCTTTTTTAGGTAGCATTAACATATCACCTAATTTTCTTATACAGTCCTTGTTACACATATAAATTCACATATTGTTAATGACTATTGCATATCATAATACTGTTAATCTCATGCGGGTAAACTTACAGTTTCAGACATACATTTAGAACATACTGAACAGCATATCTGAAGACAAAATGAATTTTCATATAATCTAAAGAACTTTTTTAAAAAATTAAATAAATAATCAATATGGCCAACAAATGCCATGGCCTACACACCAACATAAGTATTCTGGCACTTGAACTGGTTCCTTATTTAAAAATGAAATGCCATGGTCTACATACTAAAAACATACTCTTGAAACAGTGCAAGTGCAAAGAGCTAAATTTCATTCCTTATGGCAGTAATGACTACAATTAGATTGCATCAAGAAATGTTGTGGCAAAATATATAATGACAAATGACCTGTGTTGACTAATTCCAAATAACAAAACATAGGAGATTGTGGCAAGACTCTGACAGCTCTTTGGATCTGATAAGTAATAAGTAAGTTTAAGTTTATTTTGGGCAGATTATTATTCTATCTACTCATTATGACCATTACATTAGCTTTGTTGTCTCACTCTTTTTCTTAATTACCATCATCTTTTTATTAATTTCATTAACTAAATAATAAATATTTACAAAACTGATACTTATTTTCTTATAATATACTGACTGCATTATACTTACAAATACTTGAAACACTTGCAGAGAGGCCTTTGTTCTCTGGCAAAAATTTACAAAGCTCCATCAATTATAATTTGGTAAGATAGAGCCCTGTCTAAGCCATTATTCGTTGATAAACTCAGAGATCTACAATATTTTTTTGCCTTTTGACACAGTATTGACACCACTGGCACACTTGATGGAGACATGTAGATATCTTGTCAAGATTTACAAACTTTTCATCTTCACTATCCAACAATTATTTATTTATACAAGTAATGAGGCTTTAAATTAAGTGATCTAGTGATTCCATGTTGTGTTTCCATTACCTTACAGTCTACTTGTGCCACTAAACCTGGTATCATTGGAAATGACACCATACATTGAAACTGGTGAATCCAACCTTCCCACCCAATAGAATATAACACTTTTCTTCTATAGAATTTTCTTCACAAACTAATAAGAACAGTAGAGAGGATATAAATCTAAAAATATCCAAGGTCCCCATCATCAAATGGAATTGTAGCAGATGATATAAGCAAGGGAAATCAAATAAGCCAATGGGAATTGTACTTGGCCATGATGTGAAGACACTATTGACCAGTCTATTAGAGTCAATTAGATCTGTAATAAATAATCCTGTGACAAACGAAACCGCTATACTGTCTAAAGCAGGGGGCACAGCCCCCTGCAACCGCACAATGGAACATAAAGAATCCTCATTCTTTGTACAGTGTACAACCAAGTGGGAATGCCTAATGCTGAGTGTGTCCGATGCTCTCTCCTGCTGTGAATACATGGAGTATTCTTTAAGCAAGGGTTGGGGCGGCAGCAGCCCTCTATGGGGTGTGGTTGCACAGAGTACAGCCCCTTGCATTAGACAACACAGTGAATAATCCTCAGTATATTATTTACATTACATGGTAATTGTTTAACCCACAATTTCCTGGTACCTTTCATGCCCTGCCCTGCTAACATGGCCCAAAATGTGGGAGTTTGAGAGGTTTCACACAATAATTTCTATATCTAGATACTAGAAAGTAAGATGAATCCACTGTTACCAAAACCGTCGCGATCCATTATGGGCCACTATTCCGAAAGTTACTGAAACACGATGGTTTTCACTCATAAATTTGAGTTAGGTGTCACTTCCAAATCTAACCTATACCTCTTTGATTTCATTGCAAATTTGAGCTTGTTCTAAATCATTTGATACCATTAGGTCACACTGGAATGCATAGCTATTTGCTTTGCACACACATACACACACACATATATACATATATATGTGTGTGTGTGTGTATATATGTATATGTAGATATGTATATATATATATATATATATAAATATATATAATATATATATATTATATATATATATATATATATATATATATATATATATATATATGTATATAATATTGACGAGTTCTAAAATCTCTACAACAAAGAAAGTAATTTGTATGGCCTAGATTACTTTCCATTTGAGAACAAATATCAGTTTTACAAACAGGTGACAAAGAAATTCCGTCGTGCAGGAAATATCTAAGAGAACCCTCAAAAAACTTTCAAGGGCAGTAAGAATGACGTTATCAATATGTTCAGCTTTATCAGGACGGAGCGTAATCGGAGGATGATTTTACCCTTTGGAACGTTCTGCGTCTCATTTTGAGAAGGTGGAATAAGTACTGCTGGAGTTGGAAAATTGTCAAAGGCAGTGTTGCTATTTGCTGAAAACAGCAGAGGATTGACAGTTTGCCTGTTGGCCATCTTTCGTGGCCGGAGATGACGTCATTTCGTGTTGACAATAACAATAGGGACCATTAGTATAACCGCAGGACGTATAAATGATAATAGTAATGGGAAAAAATCAGCCATAAAATAGAAATTTCCTCCAAATCTTATTGAAAAAAATAAAACACTGAAATCATCTACATATCTGTTGGTGATGCAGACATGATGGAAAAATAAGAGATGAGAGATTAGCCATAGACAAATGACCATGAGAGAGAGAGAGAGAGAGAGAGAGAGAGAGAGAGAGAGAGAGAGAGAGAGAGAGAGAGAGAGAGAGAGAGAGAGAGAGAGAGAGAGAGAGAGAGAGAGAGAGAGAGAGAGAGAGAGAGAGAGAGAGAGAGAGAGAGAGAGAGAGAGAGAGAGAGAGAGAGAGAGAGAGAGAGAGAGAGAGAGAGAGAGAGAGAGAGAGAGAGAGAGAGAGAGAGAGAGAGAGAGAGAGAGAGAGAGAGAGAGAGAGAGAGAGAGAGAGAGAGAGAGAGAGAGAGAGGAGAGAGAGAGAGAGAGGAGAGGAGAGGAGGAGAGAGAGAGAGAGAGAGAGAGAGAGGAGAGGGAGAGAGAGAGAGAGAGAGAGAGAGAGAGAGAGAGAGAGAGAGAGAGAGAGAGAGAGAGAGAGAGAAGGAGAGAGGATTATAGCAACATCAATGCCATTTTTGCGTTGTTTCTTGGGATACTTTATCTGCTTTTTCATTCCCACTTATTCCGATATGTGATGGAACAACATAAACCTAATACAGATATTATCATCTTTTGATTTAGTAGTTTGTTTTCTAAGGCTACAAACAATATCCTCATTTAGTTTATTCCTATCACTTAAACACTTTAAAACTGTCTGTGAATCACAAATAATCATTGCGTTTTTTTTTATAAGTATTAATGACTTCCATTACCATAGTGATAGCAATTAGCTCAGTTGAGTGGATAGGTCAGTCAGCCTATTAGTACCGCCGGCGTCTGTCTGTTCCT
>NW_020869898.1:262851-265351 GCF_003789085.1 Penaeus vannamei
ATGGCTTGAACTAGCAGTATAATCCTAGGTAAAATATTACCATAAGTGGAAACTTCACAGAAGTTGAATGTAAAAATTTGTGAATTAAATGTACACAAAATAACCTAAAGATATCACACTATAAACTACATTTTTTATTCTCTAGTTTCTTGTTTTGGTATATTCTTTGCTCTTAAGTCACTTTCCTTTTTTTATACGTCACCCTACAAATATTTCCTTATTTAGAAACTTTTGCATCATGTTACAAGCAATGTAAAGCCACACTAGTTAGTTAAATGAAGAGTTCGCAGTTCAATATATTTCTAATAGTTCAGCAGAGTATCTTATCAAAATACACCCAGTATTCTCACATGATTTTTCCTCCTCTAAGTGCATCCATTCATTTGAATAAACAACTGATTTTCACCATCTTCACAATACATTCATATTATATCAAATAACTCCTGTGTAAAGTGATATCCTTACAAAGTCATATCATCCCAGCATAAAATAACATGAGTTGGAGAGAATGTGAAGTCTGCTATATCATTAGGTAATTGTGCAATAAAGTGCCGTAAGAAAAAGTGAGTGAACATATCTATAAAAAGTGACTATTCTGAAACTATTTATTCAGAAGCTGATCATGCTGTAACTGTTACCCATGTGTGTGTCTTGTAACTTCATGTCGACCAGTGTTAATTAGAATGTCAACTAATCACATGTTTCTAGTGCTATTAATAAAAAGAGAAAAGCTGTATCTATGTCATGCAAAACTGAAGCAAGATTACATCTTTTAAAACATGTAATCTTGTGATTCTGTACTGGCTTAAACGTTAGTACTAATCCTGAATCTGGAAACCTTGTCTGTGATAAAGAATGCAATTGCAATCCTATAATACAGCCTAATTCTCATTAGTTAACTATCATGAGACTTAATATTCTATGAATCACTGTGTTCACTATTTCCTTTATAACTCCCTAGCAATCACCATACTGATGTGGAGAATTTTTGATGACGCATGTTGATTCATGTTCAATCTCTACTTGGCACACTGTTCATATTGACAAACTATCAGTAATGATTCCTAAATTCCTAAATTGTGTGATCAGGCAATGACTTTTACTTCTTAGAGAACCACAAAAAATTATTTCACTCAAAGTTTGAATGTGTTTAAATGGTTTTCTTGCCTTTCACCTAAATATTTCTTACACACAAGTGTCACTTTGCTAGACAGTAACAACAGCACTGATAACTTCATGTACAGTTATAAATGACAAGTATCATTTTAGATTTTAAAAAGACTATGATTCAGAACATTTGTTGAAACAATAATATAAAGCTAGTGGAAACTCTCTCACAGGGAATACTACTGATATGAGTCGTGATTGATAAATACTATGCAACTATTTTCACTCTGATATTTCATTATAATTCATGAACCCACAGCGCTTGAAAGTTGTTCTAGACTACAGGGTAAATTTCCACAACCTTAACATATAACTGGGCAGAGAGAGAGAGAGAGAAAAAAAAAAATCATAAATGTATTTGGCCCTCTTAATGTGAAGAATATCAACTTCGAAGACACCATCAAAGTGTCACCTCAGAATCAAATCAATATATCAACAAGAAAATAAAGAAGGCAAAAAGGGGCCATCCCCGGAGGCGGGAGGGTGGGAAACGAGGGGTTTAGGGGGTCATATAGATAAACTTTACTTTAAAAAAAAAAGTAAAAAAAAAGAAAAAAGAAAAGATTTTTTTTTTTTTTTTATGTGTTGGCATGGTAAAGCCTTCATCCCAGAGTATTATAATACCATAAAAAAAAAAAAAAAAGTGAACATCAATGAATTCCTACAACATCTAAATAGTTTTTTTTATTATTCTATTTAGTTTCTTAAAGAAAAAAAAAAAAAAAAATGTGACTGAACATCAATGAATTCCTACGACATCTAAGTAGTTTTTTTTTATTCTATTTAGTTTCCTAAAAAAAAAAAAAAAAAAAAAAAAAAAAAAAAAAGTGAATTTTATAAATCCCATAAGTAGTGGTCTGCACATTTTTGAGAGGTTTACAAACATACATTCACAAATTAAAGTGGTTAAGAACTCTGGGATGAGGGATCGACTGAAGCCCGATAAAAGAAAAAATTGAAAAACAAGCAAACAAGAAGTTTGATATTTGAATTTTATTTTATGTATCTTTTTATTTATGAATCTTTACCATATCATTACCGTCGATACTACTATCATTTCTCTTTCAAACACACTTTGTTGCGTAAAGATCATTAGACTTTAAACTATAGAAATAAATGACTCCCATGAAAAGAGGCAAATCTCTTTAATCAATGTATTCTTACTTATACCTTCGTTTACATTTGTATATGCATATAAATTAGTGCACTTGCACGTGTAAATGCGTATATGCACATGTAGATGTTAGATCCATTATGATTTATTTTATCTATTTTCCTTCTGTTTCTGTCTACTCTTCTTCTGCATCGTATAACCACATGACTCTGCCTAGAA
>NW_020869898.1:282851-285351 GCF_003789085.1 Penaeus vannamei
ACCATATATATACTTTTAAAGATAGAGATTGAAGATCCTTCACGTAATATCTCATTACATAAGAAGCTAGTCCCTACTCTGCCATCCCAGAGTATTTATGGTAGAGGTTTCTGGTCTTCGGATCCCTTGATGTGGTCTATTTTTATAAATGCCTGTGCACTTCAAGAATAACTTTTCCCAGTATTGCCATTCTAATAATATACATGAGTAAAACAAACAGTAATATATTCCATCATCCAGGTTTACAGTATTGCAAATCTTTTGTAATATTTTTACAAAAATATTCTGTGAAAAAAGAAATATGAAAAAAAAAAAGTAAAAAATAAACAAACTGTATAAATAAAAAGATGAATAAATAAAAAGGATAACGGCTCTGCCCCCCAACAAAACCCAAGAAGCATTGTCTTCACCTTAGTATGCACAACATGATAAAGCTGAAACTCCGGATCATCAAGTGGATTAAGGCTGCAAGCGACGTTTTCTGTGACCTTTTTCCTTTATTTGTGGTTACACTGTTCATGTCTGCAGAGTATTTCTTGTACCAAAGACTTTTAGTCCTCTACAAGATTATGATCTTCAATTTGCCCTACCCTGGTGCATCCATACCATAAAGATTAACCAATAATGATAAAAAAGATAATAAATTTTGTAAATTTTAAAATATAAAGATAAATATGCAAATAAAATAAATTAGGATTATTCATGAAGAGCATTACCTAAGACTGATAGGTTATACTGAATCCATAATAAATAATGCCTCTTCCTTGTTCTACCATTTTTATTATTTGAAAGCAACATATGTGGTACTTAATGTATGACATATAATATAATTACATACCTGCAATCTTTTTATTTTAAGCTGTAATAGAAATAATTCAATAATTTTGTCTCTATCTGAATATTTTCAAAAGAAATGAGGAAAATGTACATGCTATTTATGTTGTACATAATGGTTCAAACATGTAGGTGGCCTACGCATCATAGGTCATATAGCACTAAGTAAAGTATTGTGGCAAAAGGGTAAAAAATGACTTAATAATTAGGAGAAAATGAGTCAAATGGCAAAGGCTGTAAAGTGCTTTCGGACAGAATGGTAGAGAAAAAGGGAAGAGCAAATGGAGTATGGCAGGGATTTGTAAAGGGGAAGGTATAGGGTATAGGGTATGATCAACTGAAGAGTATCTGTGTGTCTGAGGCAAGGAGATTAACACTGTGTATGTGGAAAACTACAAAAGAGCCATTATGAAACAAAGAGTAATATGGGTGGAAATGGTAGTTGGAGAAATAGGAGAAGAATCCAGAGAATAAGAAGGGGGTGAAGTATCAGGAAGAATGTCAGGAGGCAAAGGATCCAGGGAAGGATACTATTGTGACATAAGGGAGTCACATGAGTATCCAGGTGGGAGTGGTAAGGATAAAAGGGAAAGAAGAGAGAATGGTGGTACACGTGGAGTAGGAGGGGATGTGGTAGGAGATGGAATGGAGCATTTAGATTACCTGGTGAAGAGAAGTAGGCATCAGAGAACTGGTAGACATTGGAGTATGTGAATTTATACTGGAAAAAAATTTTGACTAGGGGAGAGAGAAAGTACAGGTTGGATGGTTCAGGGTAGAGGGAAGAGATACTGAGGAAGATGCTGAGACATTTTAAGATAGGAGCGGAGCGGAGCAGAGAACAGTTTTAGAATATGCAGAAAGAGAAAGCCCTTTTTCGTGTGCTTCCTGTCTGGTCTCACGCAGAGTGAGGCCTAGTATGAATCTGAGAACTGCTACCACAGATTCAAGTTTGTGACAAGGTGTGAATGATCAGAACAAATATAAAAGGAAAATTTGCTTACTTGTTTTTGCAGACATTGTTGGAAGAAAAGGGTATTGTTAAAGTAAAGCTTTGTTGGGGGAATCGATCCCACTTGGCTGAAAAGTTTGTCCAGATGGAAGCAGTAGAAGGACAAAGGGCAAGATGATGATGGGGTGTGTGGAGGTAGGGGTTAAATTTTTAACATTATTCTGATTATCCTACATTTGCATAGTCATACCATATTGCCAGATTACTTTGATACTGGAAGATTATGAATTTGGCTTTAAAATTGCGATTTTTAGGAAAAAGTTTTTAATATCTCTGAGAAAGGCAAATGGTAATCCCAATAATATTTTGTGAAGAATTCAGCTGAAAAACACATTCTTGAAATTCTTTCACTAACTATAATTATCTGCATAACCAATAATCAACAAATTTCTTTCTATTTTCCAAAAAACTTTCCTAATGGAGGGGTTCCCGCAAAATAATTTCTATGTATTTGGATGCTAAAAGTGAGAGGAATCCACTGATACCCAAATCGTGGTGCTATAGTGTAGGATTCTTATTTTCAATCTGCCAACTATTGACGATTTTAAATGAATCATTCTTTAACAACTAAATAGTTCTGTATGTTTCATGCAAAATCAGTAGTCACTATCAAAAACTACTACTGTGTGACAGATGAATGAGAACATACATTGC
>NW_020869898.1:290351-292851 GCF_003789085.1 Penaeus vannamei
TTTTACGCTTATTCTGAATGCCTTGTGTTTTTTTTTTTTTTTTTTTTTTTTTTCTCTCCGTTTTGTTCGTGCATTTTATTTTTTGCTAGTTTTAGCTTTGGAGCGATGCATTTTGCTGTCTCCTGTGTATGTGGTGTGTGTGTTTGTGTGAGTGTATGTGGGTTTGTATGTGTTGTGTGTGTGTGTGTGTGTGTGTTTTGTTTGTGTTTGTGGAGCGTGTGTGTGGTGGTGTGTGTGTGTTTTGTTTGTGTTTGTGGAGCGTGTGTGTGTTGTGGTGTGATGTGTGTTTTGTTTGTGTTTGTGGTGCGTGTGTCTGTGCCTTTGTAGCGAGTTTGTGACTTTCTGTGCACATTTTTATGGGTCGTAGATTTTCTTTTTTCTTTTCATATTTTTGCTATTAGTTCCTTCTTGTTATTTTACGCTTATTCGAATGCCTTGGTGTTTTATTTTTTATTTTTTTTCCATTTTCTCCGTTTGGTTCGTTAGCATTTATTTTTGTAGTTTTAGGCATGGAGCGATGCATTTATCTGCTGTCTCTGTTATGTGGGTGTGTGTTGTGTTTGTGGGAGCGTCGTGTGTGGTGTGGTGTGTGTTTGTGTATTTTTTTTTGTGTTTGTTGGAGCGTGTGTGTGTGTGGTGGTGTGTGTTTTGTTTGTGTTGTGGGGAGACGGGTATGTGTGGGTCGGTTGGTGTCGGTGGCTCTGTTTGTCGAGACGTGTGGGTGCGTAGTGTGTGTGTGTGTGTGTGTGTGGTGGTGTGGTTTGTGCGTGTGGTGTGTGTTTGTGCTTGTGTGTGTGGCAGGTGTTTGTGCTGTCTGGTGTGTGTGTTTGCGTGTGACGCTTGGTATGTGTGGTGTGTGTTTTGTGTGTGTGGTGTGTATGTGTATGGTGTGCTTTGTGCTTGTGTAGTTGTCGTGTTTTGGTGTGGTCGTGTGTGTGCGTGTTTGTGTGTGGTTTGGTGATACGTGTACGCCTGCGGTGTGTGTGTGTGGTTTGTGTGTGTTTGTGTATGTGTATGTTGTTGTGCTTGTGTGTGTGTGTGCGTGTTTTTGTTGTCAGTGTGTGTTTGCGTGTACGTTGGTGTGGTAAAAATGTGTGTTTTGTGGTGTTGTGTATGTGTGTGTGTGTATGTGTGTGTGTGTGCGTGTTTGTGTGTGTTTGTGTGTTTACGTGTACGCGTGGTGTGTGTGTGTGTGTATGATGTTTAATATAATGTATCAATGTTTCAGATTTTTGACATCTGTTAACGTACTAGATTTCAAACAAAGACTATATACGTATATACATAGTCTTTGATTTCCAAACACGAGAGCGAACATCACGATACAGTTTCTTATAACGGAGTTGGCCGCTCCACAGAGAACGGAAAGGGGAAACTACGCTATTCTGCTTGAAATCTCTCGGTCGCAAACTTTGGTAGTTCTTAGGTATAGAATACGTTTGGATCAGTGAATGCTTTCTCTACTCTCTTCTGTCAGTAATTCTTTTATTCATATGCCTTGATTATATTTTTACAAGACATTGAATTAATTGAAGTTAGAATAAGATATATCTTAGAGCACGAGCTATGACATAAACGGTAATAATGATAATAATAGCAAAAAAGGGACCATGATGATAATGACTGTTATTGTGTCAATGGGAACCACTATTAATCCATCGGTACTGCAATGATACCATCATTGTTACCATTATTATATCATTATTATATATATATATTTTTTATTATTATTACTATTAGTTATAAATTATTATCAGCATCAATTGTTATTATATCATCACATCATAATCATCATTATCATCATCATCATCATCATTTCATCATCATCATCATCATTATCCATCATATCACATCAATCATCATCCATTATATCATCATCATCATCATCTTCATCATTCTCATCATCATCATTATTAATTATTATTATATATTTATTTTATTTATTATTATTATTAAATTATTATTATTGTTGTTGTGTTGTTGTGTTGTTATTATCCATTATCATTATTATTATCATTATTAATCATTAATTATCATTATCATTGTTATTATTGTTGTTATTGTCATTATTATGATCATAATGAACGTCATCATCATTATCATCGTTATTATCACTATTATCCATTATAATATTATTGTGCTATTATAATTATCATTATTATTAGTGTTATGATATCATTATTATTGTGTTATAATTATTCAGTCACTTTTTATTATTATCAATGTCATTATCATTATTTGTTATTATTATCATATTATTATTGTTATTATCATTATCATTGTGTATTATTTCTATTATTATTGTCATTATTGTGAACATGTATTTATTATTATCATTATTATTATTAATACTATTATTACTATTATTATTACTTATATTATTATAGTAGTAAAGTATTACTATTATTATATTATATTATTTATTATTATTATATGTTATTCATTAGTTATCATTATTAATAATCATTAAATCATTACGATAATCATTATACTATCATCA
>NW_020869898.1:300351-302851 GCF_003789085.1 Penaeus vannamei
AGTTCTGGATCTAGTTTTAGTTTATGTTTTTGGCTCCTTTTTCTGATTCTGTAGCTGTATTCTCCGTTATTTTGTAGATTTTGAATAAAATTATTTCTTGACATGGGTATGTGTATTTACAGATGTATGTGTATGTATAATTTTATGGGGATGTTACTGCATGTATATATGCCCACGTATATTCTTTTACTCCTTATATATCTACTCTCAGCTTTCCATCTGCCTTCTTAGCCTGCTGTCTGCAAGCAAACCTGCATATTAATTCCTCGTGTACTATGTTCTTCACCACGCAAGCAAATACCAAGAATTGAGCGTTTTTTTAAGTGTGCCATTACTCGAAAAATCTTTCCAATGTCTTCTACATATTGTCATCCACAAACCAATCTCTCTATTATTATTTCCTCGGTTCGTAATCGCATTAAAAAGGAACAGACAAGACAACTTAGGACTGTTCTCCTCTCACGGGGAACTATACAGGAACCGCCTAGTTATATAGCTCGCACGAGGAAATTTCCCCATTGCAAGACGTAGGTAAAACCCAGCGAGAGAATGTCCAGTTTCAGGGATGCAGTCCGTGGGTGGATCTGGCTTTGAGATTTTTTAAAAATTTATTGTTATCATCTCTTGAGTACGTATCTCGTGCCTTTTGTTTGTTAATATTCTATCGTTATTATCTATGTGTGTGTTTCGCACTTTTTTCCTTTTGTGAGGTTTATAATCATTGCGTGCGTTTCGATTTTTTAAAGTAAAGGTGAATGTCCAAATTTTCTGTCTGTATTCCGTTTTTTTATGCAAAGGTGAATGACAGAGTGTATGTATGTATACATATTTTTGCGTGTGTATTTCGTATTTTTATGTAGAGGTTAATGACGGAGTTTATAATCCAAATTTTCGTTTGTTTGTCTCGTATTTTGTTCTTGTAAAGGTGGCTCACTAAGTTTATCAAACATTTTGCATGAATTTAGTATTTTCATGAAAAGATGAATACCTGCAAGTATAAAACCTCGTTGCCTCGCTTGCATAGTTATGAGTACCGGGTTGAAGTTGTAAGTAAGCATGACAGTGCGCAACATAAGTAAATGAATAAGTAATGTCTATATTTACAGCATAACAGTCTCTTTAGAGAACACTGAATTGGTGTGCATTGTGTGTACTGAATAGAGAGTGAATTCAGTACATGAAAGGGTTACTATCGGACTTGCTAATAAACGGACTGTTATGACTATGGGATTAGCAGATATGTAAGTTAACGAAAGAAAAAATGCATCTCTATTAGTTTTCGAACCCATGATGATAACAAAAGGAAAATACATAAAGAGATTCAAGTCTGGAATAAATGTTCCAATCCCAAGGCACAACACTGACCTTGCCATTTTGTTTATATTTTTCCGATCTTTAAAACAAATAAAATGCCCAGGTGCGCCGCGTGCCCAATCCCGGGCTCCAAGTGCCAGTGCCCGCCTACCTTGGGAGACTCTGGGTCGCAGAGGGAGAGCTTTTTACCCCCTAACGCTCCCTGCCCCGATGCCCCTCCCCTCCCTACCCCGGAGCCCCCCTTCCTTCCTCCTCCGAAGCCCCTCCCAAAACCTCCCCCGAAGCCCCCCCCCTCTCTACCCCGACCCCCTACCCCAAACCCCGCCCATCCCCCCAATTCCCTCCCAAGGCCCCACCGCCCCTGCTCCCCTCCTGGCCTCGGCTGTGCCTTACCTGAGGCTGCAAGATCATTAGCTGTCGCAACAGACGCTCAGGTAAGTCGCCAGGTAGGCGCGGAAATGGATCCTTCGACGTCGGTTGGAGTGCCGCGCCCTTGCCTCAAATCAGGATACGTTTTACCAGCTGGTTATTCTACATTCTATATTCCTGATGTATTCTACTTTCTATAATCCTAGTTTATTGTATTCTGTATTCCTGGTTTATTCTACATTATTGTTGTTTTCTATATTCTACATTCTGCAATCTACATACCTGGCATATTCTGCATTAAGGTTGTATTATAATTTCTACACTGCTGGCTTGATCTACAAGCTACATTGCAGGTGCATTCTTTCTCGTTCTTCAGGCCGAGGGAATTTGAGTGAGCCTTGAGAAATCTACGTAGTTTATCTGTCTATCTATCTATATCTTTCTATCTATGCATATCTAAATATATATTCGTGTGCGTGTATGTACTCGTTTGTTGTTTACCTTTCTGTATGTATGTGTATGTGTGCACAAACGTGTGTGTAGGTGTTCACCTGTAAAAGTGCTCCCTTTCACCCCCCCCAAGCCCCCCCCCAACCGGCGCAGAGCCAGGCCGCGGCAGACACCTCGGGCCTTGACCTTGTCCTACTCGAACTGGACGAGAGAGAAGAAAGGGAAAAACTGGATCAGGTTGCGTGACCTCATCGAGTTGCGTGACGTCATCGAGGTTGCATGACGTCAACGAGGGCTTGCGGGGGTCACGCGCTGAAGGGAGGAATGGGAGAGGGGGGGGGGTAGGTGGGGGTATTCGAATCTTAGA
>NW_020869898.1:322851-330351 GCF_003789085.1 Penaeus vannamei
ATGTTTTTTAAATAAACAAACAAAAAACAACAACAGAAAATCCAGGAACAATAACAAAACAAAAAAAAAAGAAAGAAAGAAAGAAAGAAAAAAACTAGCTAAAACTATCACAGTGCCCTAATTAACATGCCTTTTAATAAACAAACAAAAAACAGAAAATCTAGAAACATAACAAAACGAAAAAGAAAGAAAGAAAGAAAGAAACAAACAAAAAACAGAAAATCCCGAAATATAACAAAACGAAAAAAAAGAAGGAAAGAAAGAAAAAACTAGCTAAACTATTACAATTAACATACCTTTTAAAACAAACAAACAAACAAAAAACAGAAAATCTAGAAACATAACAAAACGAAAAAGAAAGAAAGAAAGAAGAAACAAACAAAACAGAAAATCCCGAAATATAACAAAACGAAAAAAGAAGGAAAGAAAAGAAAAAACTAGCTAAAACTATTACAATTAACATACCTTTTTAAAACAAACAAACACAAAAAACAGAAAATCTAGAAACGTAACAAACTAAAAAGAAAGAAGGAAAGAAAGAAACAAACAAAAAACAGAATATCCCGAAATATAACAAAAGAAAAAAAAGAAGAAAGAAAGAAACTATTATAATTAACATACCTTTTTAAAACAAACAAACACAAAAAATATCAAGAAACATAACAAACTAAAAAGAAAGAAAGAAAGAAACAAACAAACAAAAAAACAGAAATCCGAAACATAACAAAAAGAAAGAAGAAAGAAAGAAAGAAAAAAACTAGCTAAAACTATCACAATGCCCTAATTAACACACCTTTTTAAAAAACAAACAAACACACAAGCAAAAATATCCAGAAACATAACAAAACAACAAGAAACAGAAGAACGACGAGAACAACACAAAAAATGTTCTCTAAAAGCCAAGATGGAGAACAAGAGCGCATCGCTACAGGATTTTGTTCTTTTGAGATCAGCTGATTCTGTGTTTTGAAAAGAGGAGGGGTGGGGGGGGAGGGAGGGGGGGGAAGGGAGGGGGGTAAAGGGACGTGGGAAGGGAGAGGAGAAAAGGGTAGGAGGGAAGGGGGGAGGGTAAGGGGAGGGGGGGAGGGGAGGAGGGAGGAGGAAAGGGAGATGAGAAAAGGGGAGACGAGGGGTTAAAGGGAGGAAGGGAGATGAGAAAGGGTAGGAGGGACGGGGGGGAGGGGAAGGGGAGGGGGGGTAAAGGGAGGAGGAAAGGGGATGAGAAAAGGGAGGGGGGAAGGGGGAGGGCAGGAGGAGAAAAGGGAGATGAGAAAAGAGGAGGAGGGATGGAGGACGGGGAGGAGAGGAAGGGAGGGGTTAGGGAGTAGGGAAAAAGAGATGTAAAAAAGGGAGGGAGGGGAGGAGGAGGAGGGGGAGGGGTGGGGTAAAGGGAGGAGGAAAGGGAGATGAGAAAATGGAGTTGGGAATGGGGAGGGGAGGGGGGTTAAAGGGAGGAGAAAGGGAGATGAGAAAAAGGAAAGGGAAGAGGGGAAGGGCCAGGGGAGGGAGTGGGATAGGGTGAAATGATGGGGGAAGGGAAGAGAAACAAGGGAGGTGAGGGAAAAGGAGGGAAGGGAGGAGGGAAAGAGTAGGATGATGGGTGAAGAGATAAGGGGGAGGTGGGGAGAAGGGATAAGTTGATAGAGAGAAGGGAAGTGGAGGTGGATGGAGATAGAGTGAAAGGGAAGGCGAGAAAGGGTGGAATAAAGGGGAAGAACAGAAAGGGAAATTGAAACGGAGTTAAAGGAAGAGAGAAAGGGAGATGGGGAGAAAGAGAAAAAAGGGAGATGAGCGAAGAGGGTGGATTGAAAGGGGAAGAACAAAATGGGGAGTTGAAAGGGAATTAGAGGAAGAGAGAAAGGGAGATGGGGAGAAAGGGAGATGAGGGGAAAGGGAGATGGGGAAAAGGGAGATGAGCGAAGAGGGTGGAGTGAAGGGGAAGAACAAAAAGGGAGTGAAAGAGAGTTAAAGGAAGAGAAAAAGGAGATGGGGAGAAAAGGAAATGAGGGAAGGGAGATGAGGGGAAGGGAGAAAAGAGGGAGTGAGAGTTAGAGAAGAGAGAAAGGAGATGGGGAGAAAGGGAGATGAGGGGAAAGGGAGATGGGGTGAAGGGGGAGAAGGAAAGGGGGTTAAAAAGAAGGGGGAAGGGAGATGAAAAAACGTAATGCAAAGTGTACGATTGCGAAAGGGAGGTGGGAAAGAGATAAATAAAATGGGGGAGAAAGGGAAAGAGAAAGTTAAAGAAAGTGGTGAGAGGGGGGGGAAGCAAGGGGTCTTCTCTATTCCTCCTTTCATTTATTCTTTTATTTCTCGTTTCTCTTTTATCCTTTTTCTACTCCTCCTTATCTTACTTTTCACATATTTTTTCCCTTCCCTTTCTTTACTTATATCTTCCGTTTTCCATCTGCTTTTCATCTTATCTTTATTAATTTCTCTCTTTCTTCCTCCCTTCTCTTTCTTATTATCCCTTCAATCTTTCTAGTTTTTCTTCATTTCTCTTGTTTATTGCACGTTACGTTTTACTTTTTCTTTCTTTCTGTCACTCCATTACTTTCTTTTACGATCGTTTCTCGTGTGCTTGCTCTCTCTCTCTCTCTCTTTTTTCACCCTATTCCTTATTCGTGTTTCTGTCTTACTAACTCTTACTTACTTTTTATATACTCTTTGTTAGTTACTGTTTCTTTGTTACTTACTCTTATATACTCTTACTTTGTTACTTACTGTTTCTTTGTTACTTACTTACTCACTGTCTTTTTTGCTTACTTATTTATTAACTAACTTTTTGTCTTCCTTGACTTACTTACTTACCTACCTACTTACTGTCTTACCTATTTACATACTTACATTCTTACTGACTTACATATTTCTATCTTACATACTTTTACACCTTTTCCGATTCTTTGTCTTCTGTATCGCTATTTCTCCAATTCTTCTTTCATTTCTTGCTCGTTATTCCTCCTCTCACTCTTTGTCTAACTGTTCTCTCCTTCTCCCTTAATTATTCTGTGTTATCATTCCGTCTCCTTTAGCTCTTCTCTGTTTATCCCTTTCCATTCTTCTTTCGTTTTTCTTTTTCTTTCGTTCTCCTTTTCCGTTTGTTTTACTATCTTTACCTGCTCCCTCTTTTATTCTCATCCATCTCTTCTTCCCTTTTCGTTTTCCTAGTTCCCCCGTCTTCTCTTTTATTCTACTATTATTTTCTCCACCCTCTTTCATCCTCTTCCATCTCTCCTCCTCCTTTCGTTTTCCTAGTTCACCCTCTCCTCTTATTCTTCTTCCTCCTCTTTTTTCCTCTTCCATCTCCTCTCCTTCCTCCTTCTTTAGCGGTCCTTCTCTTTCTCTCCTCTCTTATTCTATTTATCTCTTCTTTTCTCCCCCTTTCGTTTTCCTAGTTCCACCCTCTCCTCTCATTCTTTCCTCCTCCTTCTCTTATCCATCTCCTTCCACCCTCTTTAGCGATCCTTCTCTTTCTCTTCCTCTTTTATTCTTCCCCTTTCGTTCTAGCTCCACCCTCTCCTATCCTTTTTTTTACCATTCTTTCCTCCTCCTTCTTTTATCCTCTTCCATCTCTCCTTCCACCCTCTTTAGCGGTCCTTCTCTTTCTCTCCCTCTTTCTCTCCAGTCGATCATCATTAAAGCGTTAAATACACTGCCAATCAAACACGCAATCAGCGCCATCTCTTGAGCGCCAAAGCTATAATTATTGATAGAAGGACGGTGGTGCGGGTGAGAGGGGGGGGAGGGGAGGGGGGAGGGGAGGTGGGAGGGGAAGAGGGAAAGAGGGGGGAGAAAAGGGAGGGGAAGAGGGAGGGGAAGAGGGAGGGTGGGAGGGTGGGAGGAAGGGAGTGGGAGGGTGGGAGGAAGGAGGAAGGGGAAGAGGGGAAAAGGGGTGAGGGAGGGTGGGAGGAAGGAGGAAAGGGAAGAGGGGAGGACGGGGGAGGACGGGGGAGGGAGGGTGGGAGGGTGGAGAGGGGGGAGGGAGGGGTGGGAGGAGGGTGGGAGGGGAGGAGGGAGGAGGGAGGGAGGAGGGAGAGGAAGAAAGGGGAGGAGGGAGGGGAGGAAGGAAGGGGAGGGGAGGAGGGAGGGAAGGAGGGAGGGGGGGTGGGTGGAGGAAGGAGGCGGAGGTAGGAGGGAGGGAGGGATTGAGAAGGTGGGGAGGGGGATGAGGGAGGGAAGGAGGGAGGGAGGGAGGGTGGGAAGTAAGGGGCAGGGAGGGTGGGAAGCGGGTAGGTAGGAAATGCGCCAGCGGAGGGAGGTCGGCCGAAGGTAGGTAATGCAAGGGAGGAGGGAAGGAAAAAAGCCAGGAGGGGAGGGATGGGGGGGGGGGGGGGGGGGGGGGGGGGGGGGGGGGGGGTGGGTTGGGTGGGGAAGTGGGGCGGACGGTAGAGGGGGGAGGGAGGGCAGGGGTGCGAGGAAGGTGGGAGGGGAGGAAGGGAAAGAGAGGAAGGGACAGGTGGGAAATAAAGTGAGGGGAGAAAAGCGAGCTGGGCAAACAAGGGAGGGAGGGAGGGTGAGAGGGAACAGGGAAGAGGCGAGGGAGGAGAAGGTTCGCGAGCGGAAGGGCGAGGAGGGGAGGAAGGAAGGAGGGCAAATCGGGAGGGAATGGATGGGGGGAAGGAAAGTGGCTAGATGACCGTAATAACAGTAAGTAGGAGTAATAGAAATAAATCGATAATTAGAACAGAAACCAGAAACAGTAACACTTCAACACAAGAAACGACCTAGATAAAAAATAAAATCCAAAATAAAAGAAACGATATAGAACAGAGAAAACGGTAAAAAACACAAAAAAAAAAATACTGACACTCGAGGCCACCAGTTACTCCAAACACAGGCAAGCCACATTACCGCAATACCCCCTCCTCATCCTCCGCCTGCCCCATCACCCTCCCTCTCCGCTCTCTAAAGGTCACTACCATACCATTGGCTACTAACTACCGCTCCTCCTTCCCCCTCCGCCTATCAACAGTAGGATGAAAAGGGGGGAGGATGCGGAGAAGGGGGGAGAGGGGCCTCACGCGCGCCGTACTCGACAGGCAACATCGGAAGGAGTAGGGCAGCGGGGTATACAGTGGGGCACTGGACGCGAGGACAGCGGGGGAGGGGGAGCAGGAGGGGGGCATGGGCCGAGAACGGTGGGGCGGGAGGGGGGGGTAGGGGAGGGTGTATCAGTAGGCAGAGGGGAACAAGAGAGGTATGGGAAGAGAGGTAAGAGAAAAGAGGGTAGGAGTGGGGCGGAGGGGGCAAGAGGAACAGAGGAGGGCGGTAGGGACGAACGCAGAAGAGGGGTTAGGGAGATTATCAGTAGCGTAGGGAGGGGGCTAGGGAGGGCAAAAGAGGAAAGCGGGAGGTAGAGCGACAAGCGGACGGGGCCGCGGGAGACATACGGCAAACGTGGGCAGTGAATAGGGAGAAGACGAGGAAATAGGGAAAGTAGGAGAGGGGTAAGGGAGAGAGGGAGGGACACTACAGGCAGAGACCGCCGAGCCAGAACACAGGAGAGAGGGAAGGAAATAGACAGATGAGCACGGAGAGAGCACAAAATAATAAGGCACGCTAAAGAGACGGCAGGGAGACAAGGGCAGAGAGAAAGGCCTCTCCAGCAGCGACCAGGGAAGAAGGAGCCGAAGAGGCCAGGCACACCCGTAAGAGCAATAAGGCAGAAAAGCCGAATAAAGCGGAAGGGGTACAAGTCCGAAGGCGGAGGGGTCAATGGGGGGTAGGAACAGGGAAGGGGGTAAAGTGGGGCGGGGGAGGGCCACGTGCCGGCCAAAAATTGCTGTCACGAAGATTACAAGAACGCAATCCGACGGCGTCCTCAGCGATAGCGTCTCTTCCTCGCCATCGAGGGGGCGGGGCGGGGGCGGGGCCGGGCGGGTGGGGGGGTGGGGCCGGCTGCTGGTGCGGCCTCCGTGTCCCTCGCGCTCCTGGCGGTCGGTCTGTCTCTCTGGCTTCTTTATCTTTTTTTCTCTCATCTCTCTCGCTCTCGCTCTCGCTCTCTCTCTCTCTTTCTCTCTCTCTGTCTCTTCTTCCTCTCTGGTGCGGCCCCTCGTGTTCCTCGCGCTCTGGCGGCTCGGTCTGTCCCTCTCTGCTTCTTTTCTTTTTCTCCTCTCTCTCTGGTCTGTTTCGCTCTTTCTCTCGCTCTTACTCCTCTTCTCCTCTCCTCTCTGTCTCTCTTTCTCTCTGGCTCGCGGGCTCTGTGTCCCTCGCGCGTCTCGGCGGTCGGAGTCTGTCTTCTCTGCGCTTCTTTTTGTCTCCTCTCTCTTTGTCCGTCGCTCTCGCCTCCTCTCCTCTTTCTCTCATTCTCTCTCTGTCTCTTTCCTCCTGGTCTGGGCCCCCGTGTCTCGCGCATCACTGGCGGTCCGGTCTGCTCTCTGTCCTCTCTGCTTCCTTTTCTATTTCCTCTTCTCTCTGTCGTTTCGAATCCTCTCTTTCGCTCTCTCTCTCCGTCTCTCTCTTCTCTTTCTCTTTCTTCTGGTGGGCCTTGTGTCTCGCGCTTTGTTGTCCGTGCGTCTGTCGTGTCTCCTCCTGTTTCTTTTCTTTTTTCTCTCTGTCTGTTTCGCACCTCTCGTCTTCTCATCTTTGCTCTCTTTCTTTTTTCTTTCTATCGTCTCTCTCATTCATCCTGTCGGTCCTGTCTTTCTCTGTATCCTCTGTTCTTTCTTTTGTTTTCCTCTGTCCTGTCTCGTCGTGTCTCTGTCCTCTCCCTCCATCGTCTCTCTCTTTGCACTCTCTCCTCTGAGACTTCTCTTTTCTTTACTCTCTCAGTCTCTCTCTTTCTTTTTTCTCTTTCTCTTCTCTCTCTCTCATCTTCGTCCTCTTCTCCTCTCTCGTCTCATCTCTCTCCTCCTCTCTCTCTCTTCCTCTTCTCTCATCTCTCCAGTCTCTCTCCTCATCTCTTCTCTCGATCGCATCGCAATCCGTCGTCCCTCGCTCTCTCAGTCTTCTCTCAGAACTCCCCTCCCTCTCTCTTCGTCCTCTCTCTCTCCCTCCCTCTTTATGTATGTATATTTGTTTGTACGGTTGTGTATGTAGTATGTATGTATGTATGTATGTATGTATGTATGTAATGTATGTATGTATCATGTATGTATGTATGTATGTATGTATGTATGTAATGTATATGTATGTATGTATGTTGTATGTATGAATGTATGTATGTATGTATGGTATGTATGTATATTTGTATGTAATGTATGTATGTATATGTATGTATGTATGTATCTATGCATATGTGTTGTGTGTGTGCAAATAGGTATATCTCTATCTATCTGTGTCTCTCCGATAATTGTGAATAGTGAATGATAGTGAATAAGAGATGAGTAAAGATGGTGATGATTAGTGATTTCGACAGATTGGGGAAGAGGGATTGGGAAGAGGGGGAAAGCGGGAGAGGAGAGAGGGGATATATATGTATATTTGCATGTATCTACAATATTGTCTTTACCTATATATGTATATATGTAAACGTCTATATGTTGTGTGTATGTATGTATGTGT
>NW_020869898.1:346297-351297 GCF_003789085.1 Penaeus vannamei
TCGTGGCGGTGTCCACTTCACAAGGCCGAAAAAGACGCCACAAGAGGACCTCCCCCCTCTGTCCCCTAACATGGTGGGTCAAAATAAGAGTAGGAGTTGTGTTAAATACGAGGATCGGTTCAAGAATAATAAAATATAATGCATTGTTTTGTTCAGCTATCTTCAAAGTTATGTAAGCGAAATGCCAAATCCTACAAGAAAATGTTCCACAAACCAAGCATTAGTCTGCCGACCTGGCCTTATGTTAGCAGGGGAATCCGGAATTCTCGTTTTACCCTGTCATTGTCCCTTTTTTGGTTGAGAACATTTCTTTGAAATGAAGTCTTGGTTGGTGAGGTAGGTGGAAAGGTGAGTAGGCTGTTGCCTTGCTTAACTTCCTGATCTGACCAGATGGTGAATACATTAGTTGTTAGTTGCAGAGAGGTGATAAAACTGCACACAAACAGTTCATATTTAATTTGAGAAAACCGGGAAACCGTGAGTGATTGCGTTCTGTTCGTACCTCATTACATTTGGTCTGACTTGTTTTTGACCTGATTAGTTTACTCTGTTTTTATCGAAAAACATTATCATAAGTAATATCAAAGTAGCACCATAAACCATTGCCGGCCACCCGAACTGTGTTGCTGTATCACTGACTTTCAGTATAGTATTTTATACATAAATCAGTGTCATGATTGTGTTAAGTCATCTTCCTATCAGCTGTCATGATTTTTTTTGTTACGTCATATATCCAAGTTTGATTAACTTGCTATTTTAGAAATTTATGATTTTGTGTTTGATACTGTGCTGCTATTTTTATGGCCCTTTTTCAGAATAGACTAGTATTTAGTTTTTTTAATGTGCTAAAAATACACAGGCAAATGCATGGGATTATTCCTAGTGAACTGATGTAGCTCGCGCTCTCAGGTAAGGTTCGTGGCCGTAAGCGATACGCACAGCCGGGCAGTGAAGGCGGAGGTACCAGATGGAGATGTCCTCCTCCATGCAGGGGATTTCACAGGGCGAGGCACACTCAGCGAGGCCATGCAGTTCAATATGTGGCTTGGTAATATTGCAGTCCTTGTTAATGGGAAACAAAAATTCCACGTTAATGTAAGAAGGCTGATGTTCTAGTGTTTGTCAATATGTGATATAACCTTTGTACATTCGCAATCCCTTTCTCAACTGACACATATGCGACCACCCGGCATCAGCCGTTGCATTTGCAATTTTGTACGTTTTAACGCTAAAAAAAAGAATATAACCATCCTCATTTTCCTAATTTTAATACTGTCTCCCTAATTTTAATACTGTTGAAGACATGTCTTCCTCTTATATACATAATATGAACGCTGGCGAAGGCTAAGCGGTCACCCCTCCCAAGGAAGGGGTGGCTGTAATATTTCTGCCGTTTTGTAAACATTAGTTGACAAAGAAAACGGATATAAACAATAAAATTATACCGTACACTATCATAAACGGAAGATAATTAGATGACAGTTTATTAATTGTTCAATAAGTTGTACAATAATAGTATAATACAAAAATTATGCGTATGAAAAAGGATATACATTATTAAGCCAATAATGTAACAGCATCCAACAAAATAATATGCACCCACATATCTTCATAGAAAATGAATTGGATATATATCTTCAGAAAATGCGACATGAAGATTTAAACTCACTTTATGGGACTTTGGCTAAGCTTTGGTGATGCCCAGCTAGAGGAGCTAGCTGAAGTGACATCGGATGAAATTTCCGCCGTGATGACGCTCGGTCTGCCACATTATATCAGTTCATACCGTAATGGTTTCTGAAATTTTGAAGTTTGATTTATTAGAACATGGGAATATATACTATAGGAAAATATTTCAATATTGCTTTAAGTACCTTTCATTTTCATCAAACAATCTTGTCATAAAAAATACCAAATTTCCGTAGTGCCGTCACCATTCGTCGGTTGTCTTTTTCCCGTTTAGCAGACGAATTTCCGTAGAATTCCAGTCCTCCCTTTATGCCACACAAACCCCCAAACAATCGATGGAGGTTGTGAACAGCTGAATTAATTACATTGTATACTGTATATATAGACTACATGATTAGTGAGTCTTGATTAAAGTTTCAACATGTAGGTATTGACCATAAATTGGTCAAGTTTTGTTGTCAGCTAATTTTATCCACATTCATTTACACATTCACATTCCCTCTTGCCTTCCCAACCTTACTTCTCATCTCGTAATGTTAATCTGCCCATTTCTTCCCACCTTCACGCACCTCCACAGGGACGCTTCCTCACAAGCACAAAGTCGTGATAGCAGGGAACCACGACGTCCTCCTAGACGCTGAGGAGTGCGGCCGAGCTCGAGCTCTTCCCGCTGATCCCACTCGATTCCTCACCAACGCCATCTATTTGTGTGATGATAGTGTGACTCTCTTCGGCATCAAAATATATGGTACTCCGTGGTCAGTGTGCGACATTCTTTCGTTTGATGAGAATTATTTCGTATTGATCCCGATATTGATTCTCAAAATAGTGATGGAAATTATTCTTGGGTTGAATTTTTAGTTAACACTTTATGTTTAGGGGAATTAAAATTAACCGTCAATTTTGCATCCATACTAGAAATTGCGAACAGCGAGATATATTAAGTAAGATATACGAATTATAAAGATCACTTCCAAGTATTCAGTCAAGTTTACGCCGATAGCAATAAGCGTGAGAAAGAGTTCCGCTGTCTTGTTGCTAATGACCAAGAATTGCGCGAATCGGATGAATGTAAAAACATGGAAGGAAGATTTAAAAGATGAAGAATGGTCAGTAGTGCGAATAAAACAACAAGATAGACACGTATTAAGACATTCTCTGTATACTTTTGTTGATATTTTTATATATAATAGTTTTGGGGAATAAAAAATATTTTATATAGAATTCTGGACGACGATCGACTACTACTGTGCTCTACTTTTCCTTTCCAGGATACCCGAATACCATTCGCCCATGAAAACGGCATCAGATAAGTGGAAGTAAGTACAGTTGTTGTGAAGAAGGAGGAGGGGAATAGGGAGGATGACAAAGAAAAGGAGTAAAGAGAGATTAATATAGAAAATAGATCATAATAACAAAAACGAGAAAAGTAGCGAGATGTATTGAGCTTTCATGGGGTTAAACATTTTTGTATTTTTTGTAAAATTATAAGGTATTCCGTATTTTCTCATGGCAGTTTAGTTATGTCTTTGCAAGAGTGAAAGGGCATTTTTTAGTATGGGTCGATAAAGTTAAGGATATGGATAAAACAAAGACAACATAATGTTCTTACTATGGCCATAATGACGATTTCCGATTAGCTGCTTATATATTCTACACGCTGCTTTTACAGTCAGAGACAAGCAGCTAATCCTTTTTTTTTTCTTAGTTTCCGGAATAAGTGACGATGTAGAAGTTAATTTATTCTCATCGTAATAGTAGAGATGCAAAAGATAAAAATAAAGTTTTAGTTGTGAATGAATTTATTTTTGGCATCACTCCGTTTTCGTTATTCTCTATAGTTTATTGCCATGCATTATGAAGTCTGACCGCCGCATAAAAAGCTGACCTCTTTCTGGTCTTTGTGATGATACTTTAGCAGCTAGAAACAATAGAATTAATTAAGTGACAAAATCACTCCATTTTAAATTCTTCAAATATATCCAGAGAAGAGAAATACCCACACCTGCGAGCCTTCGAAATACCCCGAGGAGCACCCCTCCGGCAGAAGTGGCAAGCCATTCCCGAGGACACGGATATCCTGCTGACCCACACGCCGCCCCTGGGTCAAGGCGACCTGACCGCACGAAAGAAAAGGGCCGGGTGTGAGGACCTCCTGGAGGCCGTGCAGCGTCGAGTGAAGCCCAAGTACCACGTCTTCGGCCACATACATGAAGGTGACTTTGGCTTCTGTCTCGTGTTTAGCTAAAGGAGGAGAAAAGACAATAAAGGAGAATGGTTTTGGTTGATAGGGGGGGGGGTTAAATAGACGGGCATTGGTGATTGCATTCGAGATATGTAGATGGACGAAAGAGAGAGATAGAGAGAGAGAGGGGTTAGAAAAGGTAGCGAGAGATGAGAAAAGACGAGAGGGAAGAGAGAGGGAGATAGAGAGAAAAAAGAGGGACTGAGAGGGGAGAGGGAGTGATAGAAGGGAAGAGGAGAAAAGAGAGGAGAAGGAGAAGGAGAGACAGAAGGAAGAGAGAGGAGAGAAAAAAGGAGAAAGAGAAAGAGAGAGGAAGAGTGAAAGGAAGGAAAGAGGAAAGGACAGAAAGAATGAGGAGGAGAGAGAGAGGGGAGAGAAGGAGAGGAGAGAGAGAAGAGAGGAGAGAAGAGAGAAGAGATGAGAAAGAGAGGAGAGGAGAGGGAAGAGAAGAGAGGAAAAGCGAGAAGGACGAGAAGAGGAGAGGAGGAGGAGGGAAGAAGAGGGAGAGGAGGGAGAGGAGAGGAAGGAAAGGAGAGAGAGGAAGAGGAGAGGGAGAGATAGAGAGAGAGAAGGAGAGGAGAGAGGATGAGAGAGAGGAGAGGAGAGGGGGGGAGAGGGAGATTGAGAGGGGAAAGAGGAGATGAGAGAAGAGAGAGTGAGAGACAAAGATTACCGAACCGGCAGATAAAGTGACAGAAAGACAGGCACGCACACACAAAAACACGCAAACACACACATACAAAAAAAAAAAAAAAACACAAAAAACAAACACACATACACACACGCACACTTTTTCTCATAAGTATATGAAGATTAGAGGAAATATTAGACGCAGAATCCTATCTCAGATGGACTGTAAGAGCAAGACCTCCTTCACTAAAACACTCCCCCCCCTCCCCCCTACAGGCTACGGTGTCTCGAAGGACGCGCACACAGTCTACATGAACGCCTCAGTCTGCAACTCGAGGTACCAGGCAGTCAATATCCCCCTCGTCTTTGATTTGCCCTTGCCCGATGGAGTGTCCAAGGCTTGAGTACGTACGGATCAACTTACAAAATTAATAAG
>NW_020869898.1:356297-360769 GCF_003789085.1 Penaeus vannamei
ATATATACATACATACATACAAGTAGACTTTTTTTTAATATCAGAAGAAATTCATGTTTTCCGGAGCATTCCAAGAAATATGATCACTTACCGGAGGCCCACAATTATTTTCCGTTCCACGTTCGGCTCTGTAAGGACCACCTTTATATTCATCTGCTCGTTGCAAATGGATTCCCGGAAGTATTTTCAACAAGGGAAGTAATCTTCAGAGAGAGAGAGAGAGAGAGAGAGAGAGAGAGAGAGAGTTAGAGAGAGAGAGAGAGAGAGAGTCTAGTGACTAGCTCTCATCGACGGGAGTAGCGACCGGCAAGGAGCTGCTTGAGCTACAAGCCATCTCAGATACTGACAACGAGGATCTACTTGTATCGATTGTGTAGTGTCCCCCTATTCCACAAATTCATTAAATGCTTTTCAGTATCAAGACATTATGTTAGATTAATTAATGCTCAATTTTTTTCTCAATAATTATGGTATACTTTAGATAACTTATCAGTGTATTACAAATTGGCAATACTAATTCTATTAATTAGTGTAATTCAAGGAATGATTTATATCTTTATGAAAATCAATACATTTATTAGTTGAAAATTCATTATCAGTGCAATGTAATAAAATCACAAAATCAAAGATTATATCAAATATACATATAAGCCATTGTTTAGGATCTCGATACTATACATACAACTAGACAGTTATGACTCACTGCTATATAATTACCAGTCATGAAACGACAAAAACAAAATCAACATTCAAAATTACATTATATTCTAATGAACCAAATATTATCAAACAAATTAAAATAGTTCTGAAAGTAATTAATTATCTCAAGTTAATCAATCAATTAGATATTACACAAAAGAATAATGCTCACAAGAAAAGCAAATATTTAAATCAAATAGACATACTGTGTGAAATGAACATTATTTCAAAAGAATAAACAAATAGGTAATCTTAATAGGTACAAACTAAATTATATTCCTACGTTATAACATTAATCAACCACTAAGCAAGAAAATTAATAATCATGACAAAATCAAATACTTGATAGACAAAAAATCAATTTAACCCTCTGTCGGACAACAACAGGACGTCACTGCCTACACCCTTTAGTTGAGCTATCCATCTAAAAAAAAAAAAAAAAAAAGTTAAGTACTCTTACAAACTAACCTATCTGATTCCATTAAATGTTAATAAAGATATATCGAACACAATTTTGCCACAGTTAAATTTAATTATCAAGTTATTATATGTTCATAAAAATCTGCACTTTCTTCTTAACCCCATGTTCCAAAATAACTTTTCCATGTTACCAAAATAACTCCCATTACTGTTTTCCATTTCTAATTCCTGTCCACCATGTTCCATCACGATAGTACACTAAATTACTTCAAATGGCTTACCCGGGATGAGCCACCAAAAGGAACATGGCTACTGGACGCCTCTCCGAGACCTAGTCCACAGTCTCCGTCACTGGCAATCCTTTTATTTTCGATATGGGGCTCATCCGGTCACTATGGCGTTATCACGTATCCATTTCTTATAGTTGGGAAGATACATGCATGAAGACTTTCTGTGTCTCATCAAATTTTTAATGCTGTATTTATCACATTTCACTTTTTCTACCTGCCATCCGACTTAATTTCTTGTTCCCATATTGATACACTTTGCGATCGACTGAAACTGCTTGTTGTTTCGCACTCGTGATTTCTCACGTGGTTTAACCCCTTGTCACATGGTGTTTACGCCGCTTCGGGTCATGGGGCCTCCTTTCCTGTTGACTGCTCGAGTCCTCGCTATTTCTGGCGTGTTGTCCAGGCTTGTTTATTTTAATCCATCCATATAGCATCCGCTTTGCCCACTCGTTGTTCACGTGTTGATGGCGTGTGTCCACGAAAATTGTCATCTCTTTGATATGGAAAAATATTTAAATAAGAATTGTACATCATTGCTACTCGTCACGACTGGCAAAACCGTGGCCAAAAGAGATAAACCTGCAACTACGACAATAAACTCTGTTAATGAAGGCTTCAGTGTATTTTCTGCATGAATGAGTGAGTGTGTGTATTCTGCGTCATGTAACATCACGACTGAAAAAGGCAAAAGAGATACATCATTTCTATTTATGTTTTCAACTACGATATCATCAAACTCTATTCATGAAAAGTTCCAGCATCTTTTGTTCTGCGAGAATGAGTGGGTGTGTGAGTGTGTGTGTGATCATGAAAGAGCGTGAGAGTGAGAGTGAGATTACACACAAAAAAATAATCACAAACACGGATATTAACATTAATTTAAACAACAAATGTTATAATTGTTAATGGTGCAAATACAACATTATTTCAACTACCACACTGAATGTACGCAATTATGCATGGAGACATGAAAATTCTTTGCAATGCAAATATTCCCAGTTAAGAAATGTACGACGCTATCCACGGTCTTAATTGCGGATTCGCTACAAATTCTGATAGACTGAGGTAATTATGTTTAGTTTGCGCATGTCAGATTACGTCAAACTTCATCGACGGGGTCCCATAACCCAAACTGCCGAACGAAATGAAATGACCTGAACGAGACAGGAATATCTTTAGTTACCGACTCTACTCTACAATCTGTGATGGGCGCTCTTTACTAACTCATGAAATCACACGGCTACCTGGGATTTCCAGGGCATACACGCGACGTCGGTAAGGTGAGAAGGGCGTAATAAATAGGCGAATCATTATTCTAGCTGAAGACCCTAATCCTTCATTTATACACGGGCGTCAAGATGGGCTCACACCGACTCGAGTTGCCGAGCTAATAACTTTGGTTTCACTGTTAACCTACTCTCAGACGTCGGAAAGAAGATCTATTAGACGTTCATGAAATCCCCCGCATCCCTGGGTACTATAAATGGGGAAGATACTGTTATATTCAAATGATAAATTCTAAACAAATTTCCGTTACTGCTCTGTTCTAGCGCCATTTAAAACGTGTCACCATTGAGCAATGTAGGCTTATATCACAAGGGAGTTAATTAAAAAAAACAAATATGGGACAGCTTTTTCCCAGCCGTGACTGACCGAATGAAAAGAAGGTGAGGTGAGGACAGTCGGAAGGGGGAGGAAGCTATTTTTCAGGAAGGCTAAATGACTGGAGTTTATGATGGATAACGAAAGCAGTAGAAGAATAAACGAATCGAGTAAAAAAAAAAGTGAACTCCAACAATCAATCAACGAAACTCATACAAGAAGAGAATGGAATACACAAAATTCTATGCGAATCACTTGGAGAAAATTCTAAATTTGAGAGAAATCATAAACGCATTGAATTTGTTGCTATTGAAACAATATAAATCTATAACAAACAAGAGAAATAAATTTATTAATGACCAATATCATATTTTTATATGTACCGGAAGCCATATTCCCTCATCTTTTTGCAGGAGTATGACCTCAAGTCAGGGAGTGTTGCCATCCATGTTACGTAAGGATTTTGAATCACCACATTTAACACTCTTAACCAGCAAACCCAACGTAAGACTGTCTGCACATTTTGTACGGCTTAACACATTTTTAGGAGAAGAAGGGAAGAGAAAATTGGCCCTTAAAGTGTACTTACGTAGTTTTGGAGACATCCTGCTCGTCGTCGCGGGAAGAGTGGCTGGCGGCCTCTGGAGACGTAGCATCATTTTGCGAGTGAAAAAGAGCTCTCTAAAGGCCATCCTGCCAGATATATAAAAGGTGTTAACCTCTTATATTGGTACTGGTTGGCAGAGTAATATACTTCATTACGGCTTAACTCTCTATTCCAGATTTACACACGAAGGAAGGAATAAAACATACACTCTAGCATTCAACAATATTATCAACAACATGCACGGGCACATCTAATCTATCTATTATCACACTACACTACACACACACACACCACACGCACACACACATCACACACACACACACACACACACACACACAGTGGTAGCGATAACAAGAGACAAACAGAAGAAAAACAGCAAGATAATGGATGATAGATAGATAGATAGAGAGTGAGAGAACAGAAAGAATAAAATTAAAAGCCAGCGAGAGAGAGACAGAGATAAAAAGACAGAAAGAAAGAAAAAGAAAAAATATACATATGCATATACATACATCATATATATATATATATATATATATATATATATATATATATATATATATATATATATATATATATATTATAGGTAGTATTAATATATATATATATATATTATATATATATACATATATATATATATATATATATATATATATATATATATATATATATATATATAATATATATATATATACATTGCCACAACACACACACCACCACACACACACCACACATCACACACACACACCACACACACCACACAACACACACACACACACACATATAATAATATATATATATATATATATATATATTATATATTTCTATATATATACATATAATACTATATG
>NW_020869898.1:384576-387076 GCF_003789085.1 Penaeus vannamei
ATACTTCTGTTGTTAGGCGACCACAACTACAACAACGACTAGTAGTAATGGTAATGATATATCAGTTATGATGGAGACAGTGAGAATATTGATAAATGTATAAATAACTGTTAATGAATAGAATAACATGTAACAAAAAAGTGATGATAACGAGAGCACTATCGATGATAACAATATTAGTAAATCAACGATGATGAAGATTATGATAATAACGATGAGAATTGTGGAATGGTTATGAGAATGATAAAACTATGATGAAAATGATGATGATAAAGATTACTGTTAGTTATGCTGCTGCTGCTGATGATGATGATAATGACGACGATGATGATGACGATGATGATGATGATGATGACGACGACGACGATGCTGCTGCTGAAGATAATGATGGCGATGATGATGACACAATGATGATGGTGATGATGATGATGATCACAATGATGATAATAGCAACATCAATAGCAACAACAGTAACGGCAATGAAAACACCGTTAGACACTGAATTTTCTGAAAATAACCTAACTAAAAATAACATATTTGGCCATAACATATTTTCTCACCATCCGCAACAAAGCCGCAGTTTGTATTCATCGCAACATCTGCAATTGCAACGGAGGGGAAGTGACA
The DNA here is from genome assembly GCF_003789085.1 of Penaeus vannamei. NCBI lineage: Eukaryota > Metazoa > Arthropoda > Malacostraca > Decapoda > Penaeidae > Penaeus > Penaeus vannamei. The sequence continues at coordinate 385,204 of NW_020869898.1, forward strand.
GGGAAGTGTTCGGAGCATAACGCGGGCGAGGCAAGGCAGCAGCATCGCTTTACTGGTGGACTTGTTTATGCAAACTGAGGAGAAAAGCGAGTGTAATCGACTTAATATCGCGACCCGAAATGCAGACAAGCCAAGAGGAGCCATCTGAGACGGATATCCCCACCAAAGAAGCAGTGACGGGGGGAAAACAGATCTGAAGCTGGAAATACAGAAATGTGAAGCTTGTATATGATAGAAGTTCTGTCGTGTATAAAAGATTCATTTGGAACTACGAGAAGTGAACCAGGAGATTATCAAGCCCTCTCCAGGCATGAAAAATACAGTGTAGAAAGCGTGTTTACAGTGAACAGCACACACTCAAAAATTTCATGGAAAAACAGGAAGACCTGAGGAGAGGAAGAATGTCGATGGAAAAATACTGCAATGGATAATTCTTATATATAAATTTGACACTAATATATTCCACAATGGAATAACAACCAAAACAAAAAAACTGATATAACAATGGCCACCTCAGTAATGATATTAAGCAACGGAAATGACATTTCATCACAATCTCAACAGAGCAAACGTAACATTAACCGCAATAACAACACTACTAAAAACCACACTAACATCGGCCATGATAACGATCAGAATAACACTAAATGCGCCAAATAACATTCACGAACAACCCCCCCCCCAAAACACAACAACAACGCCACCACCAATAACAACAGCAACAAAACCAAACTGCATCAACAACCAAAATATCGAAGACCTCACCCCGGCAGACGCACGAGCGGAAACGTAGAATATCTTTCCCCGCGGAAGTGCTCCTTGAATTCCATTTGTGTGACGTTCAGAAAAGCCTGCCGGAATGTGACCGTACCTCCACATGCCATGGCTTTAGAAAGACCGCTTATAACGGATGCAAATACGTACACATTTTTAAGGCTCCTGTAAGACGGTCCAGCGTCTTCGAGGAGCAGACGTCTGGGTGATGCGTAGCGGGAATTCTGGTTCGAAGGTTTTTTCTTTTCTTTTTTGTGTTGAGTGCGCTGTTCCGAAAAGTGTTTTGAGTGTTTTGTTTGTCGGTGCGTGTGTGTTTTTGTTTTCGCGTTTCGTTTTGCGTCTGTTTACGCTGTTTGTGTGTTCTTTTACGTTATTTTCTTTGGTATATCAGTTTCTGTTTCTCCCATTCCTCCTCTCTTCTTCCCGTCATCTCTCGCTTTTTCTCTTTCCATACTTCTCTCTTTTCTATTTCTCTTTTCCTACACTCTTCTCTCCGTCCCTTCCTCCCTCCTTTACCCTCTCTTTTCTCTTCTCTCCCTCTCTTTCCTCCACCTTCTCTGTTTCCTTCCTCTCTCTCTCTTTGAGCATATAAAACACACTTCAAGAGCCGGCAATATTACGTCCTTACCGGCTGAAATGTAAGTCTTTTATCCCATATTTTATTCAGCCTCTGGTATGACAATTTCAAGTTACGATCTTTTATTATAGCATATAAAATGTGTATGAATACCAGAAATATTTTTTTTTCCTGAAGGTAATAGGTAACGTAAAAAGGTAAATATAACAAGGTATATTGGTTTCATTACCCCATCTCAAGGGGCAATATGAGATAATAACGTTGTGAAAAATTGGGAGAAACACACAAACACACAAAAACAGAATAATAATAATAATAGTATTAATAAAAACACAAAACAGGATGTCGGCAATCCTTCACTTTCAATCCACATATTGTTTCATCCCTTATACTGCGTGGATTGTAGCAAAATTTGTAATAAAAAGTGAATGGTAATTTCACGATCGTCTGTAAATGAATAGATAACTGGATATATACTTATCGGATAAAAAATATAGATACACAGATAAAAAGTATAAATCA
>NW_020869898.1:404576-407076 GCF_003789085.1 Penaeus vannamei
AAAATAGAGATAGATAGTTAGATGGGTAGATAGATAGATGGATAGAGAGACTGGCAGATGTATGATAGATAATAGATAAACAGATAGATAGATGTATAGATAGATAGATAGATAGATAGACAGAGATAGATGTATAGATAGATAGATAGATAGATAGCAGATAGAAACACAGACAGACAGAAACAGAAGCAGAGACAAAAAAAGACAAAGAGAGACAAAAACAGAGACAGACAGAAAGACAGAAATAGAGACAAAGAAAGAGGCAGAGATAAGGAGAGAGATAGAGAGAATAAACAGAGACATAGAAACCCAGAGAAGTGAGAGAGAGAGTGAAAGAGATAGAGAAAACCAAAGAAACGAGTAGAAAGTACGCTGATTTTTTTTTCTGACATGCACGTCATCCAAAGTGTATTGATTCAGTTTAGCTTAATTAAAGTGCGCTGTTTTTTTTTTTTTTTTTTTTTTTTTTTTTTTTTTTGCTAACATGCACGTCATCCAAAGTGTATTGATTCAGCTTAGCTTAATTAACGATGAATGTTATCACATTTGCTGATAAGTCTATCTCCATTTTGGTTAATGAGCCTTTAGGGTAAAACTTACATCTTGATCGAATACATAATTGTACATTTGGTTGGGAATTTGTTGAATAATGTATTGTAGAACATGGATACACTCTGATTATAAAAATTGATAAAAATGCCCTTGGGTTAATTTCACGCACAGAATTATTTCAAAAGAGCGCTTCCCTACAGGCTCTCTCTCTCTCTCTCTCTCTCTCTCCTCTCTCTCTCTCTCTCTCTCTCTCTCTCTCTCTCTCTCTCTCTCTCTCTCTCTCTCTCTCTCTGCCCTCACATCCTTCTCTCTCTTCTCTATCCTTCTCATCTTCTCTCTTTCTCTCTCCTCTCTCTCCTCCTCCTCTCTCCCTTCTTCTCTCTCTCTTCTCTATCCCCTCTCTCTCCTCTCTGCCCCTCACTCCTTGTCTCCTCCTCTCGGTGTTCCTTTCTCTCTTCCTCTTTTCTCCCCCCCCCTCTCTCCTCTCTGTGCCCTCACATCCTTTCTCTCTCCTCTCTGTCCTCTCATATCTTTCTTTCTCTCTCTTCTCCCCTTCTCTCCCCCCCTCTCTCCTCACTGTCCTCATCCTTTCCTTTCCTTCTCTGTCCCTCTCATCTTCTCTCTCTCTCTTCGCTCCGCCCCCCTCTCTCTCTTCTCTCTGCTCCTCACATCCTTTCTCTCTCCTCTCTGTCCCTCTCATCTTCTCTCTTTCTCTTCTCCCCCCTCTCTCTCATCTCTGCCCCTCACATCCTTTCTCTCTCCTCTCTGTCCCTCTCATTTCTCTCTCTCTCTCTCCTCCCCCTTCCCCCCCTCTCTCTCCTCTCTGTCCCTCTCATCTTCTCTCTTTCTCTTCTCTCCCTCCCCCCCTTCTCTCTTTTACCTCCCTTGCTCCCTCCCTTTTCTCATGCACATAAACGCTCATGTATACAAGCTTACAAGAATAAACACTCGCATACACTGAAACGCCAAAGCATTCTCACACAAAACTGCATTAATAATGTAATCCACACACAAAAACACACAACTCACTCAAACATGAACTCAAAGACTCACATTCATACTTTGTCTTTGTGCCTGTCTGTCGCTGTCTCTGCCTCTATCTGACTACCTGTATCTGCCTGTTGGTCTGTCTGTCTCACCCTCTCTTCTCTCTCTGTCAGATGTTTCTCTCTCTCTCTCTCTGTATGCCTGTCTGTCTGTCTCTCTCTCTCTCTCCTCTCTGTCCTTCTCATCTTCTCTCTTTCCTTCTCTCTCTCCCTCCTTCCCTTTATCTCGCTCTCTCTCTCTCTCTCTCTCTCTCTCTCTCTCTCTCTCACACACACACACACACACACACACACACATACACAGCCCCCTTGATTCCAATTTCAACACGGAAGAACGAAGAAGAGCAGGACACAACACACGCATATCGAGTTACCAATGTTACCACATGTTTCCAGCGTTACGGTCAGACTTTGATATCAGATGGCGACATTTTTTTAGGGTAGAATGACATTATGTAATAAAGGTCGGATGATATTCATTACCCGCGTTAGAAGCACAATTTAGAAATAATTTGCTTTGGTGCTTGGCGTGCCCCAGGCGCTGAAAAGATGTAGGGAATATAGACGTGTATTGATTACCAAGTTAAAATGCGCTTGGAGAATGCTTGCAGGAGAGAGAGGAGAGAGAGAGAGAGAGAGAGAGAGAGAGAGAGAGGAGAGAGAGAGAGAGAGAGAGAGAGAGGAGAGAGAGAGAGAGAGAAAGGAGAGGGAGAGAAAGAGAGAGAGAGAGAGAGAGAGAGAGAGAGAGAGGAGAGAGAGAGAGAGAGAGAGAGAGAGAGAGAGAGAGAGAGAGAAGAGAGAGAGAGAGAGAGAGAGAGAAAGAGAGAGAGAGAGAGAGAGAGAGAGAGAGAGAGAGAGAGAGAGAGAGAGAGAGAGAGAGAGAGAAGAGAGAGAGAGAGAGA
>NW_020869898.1:412076-414576 GCF_003789085.1 Penaeus vannamei
ATTATTTAAAGCGAATCCCTGAAGATGATAGTCTCCCTTGACATATAACTGTGAGAAGTAGCATCTCAAGGGTTTAGACCATCGTTGAAATGCCGAAAAAGAAGAAGAAATGATACTTATGATAGGGTACGGCTAACTATAGATCACCAATAGCCCTCTAAGCCTTTTGATATAAATCCGCTCAAGGGCTGCACTGAGTGTATTTCAGCTCCTTTCTTTGGAGTCCATTTTAGAGGATGAATCTGCTGGAAGAAACCTTATTCTTGAAGATATCCTGATTTTGGAGCAAGGATGATGGTTGCTCAAAGTATCCCCACTCACCTCCTATGACAGCAGATTGACTAGTCTTAACAGCTCCAAAAGTTTGTTGCATCTGAAGGGAAAAAACTGATTTATATAAAAGTTTTTACTGACAGTCAAGATAGCTCCTGAGAGTGCACCGTAAGGAAGATTGAAGAGTCACTCTGTAGTATTGCCCTTAACTTTTACCATTTTTCCCGACATTCCTCAAGGTCTTGAAAAAGTCAGTTGATTCTTCTTAAGAATATATATATTTTTTCTGCATCGTTTAAGTTCTTGCTGAATATTTAGAAAATCTAAGGGAGGAAATTTCTTTCTAGTTAGCGAATTCTAAATGCATGTATTCAAATAACAATTTTGCTTGCTTCGAATGTATGATGGACTGATTTTCACTAATACATGATGCACACCACTAATCTTAACGATGATATATAACACACGGCGTTATGCTCACCCATGATCACTTGGAAAAAAAAGAATGTTCTCCACTTCTTAAAGGCGAGTTGGATACATAGAAGCCTCCACCTTTCATGCGATCAGTAGTCCTACCTTCTTGGAAACGACATATATGAGCCTCTTGAACTATTACCGGAGCTGGTATCATCCCTTGTAATAAACTGAAGAAATTCCGTCCAGGCCATCACCTGTTGCCTCGGAGGAAGCGGGAGACCATCCCTACTTGGTACTGGAGCTGCCGAGCCAGGTGATGCTGGAGAGGGAGGAGGGAGAGGAGAGGGAAAGGGAGAGGAGAGGAGAGGGAGAGGGAGAGGGAGGGAGAGGAGAGGGAGAGGGGAGAGGGAGAGGGAGAGAGAGGAGAGAGGGAGAGGGAGAGGGAGAGGGAGAGGGAGAGGGAGAGGGAGAGGGAGGGAGGGAGAGGGAGAGGGAGAGAGGGAGAGGAGGAAGAGGGGAGGAGAAGGGAGAGGAGAGGGAGAAAGATAGATTATATATATATATATATATATATATATATATATAGATGATATAGATATAGATATATAGATAGATAATAAATAGATAGATAGATTGAGATAAGAGAGAGAGGGGGGCAGGAAGAGAGACAACAAGAGCGAGCGAGCGAGAAGAGCAAGCGAATAGAGAGAGGATACGAATATAACTTAATAGAGATAAGAGAGAGAGAGAGAGAGAGAGAGAGAGAGAGAGAGAGCGAAGAGAGAGAAAGTAAGAGAGACAGCAAGAGTGAGAGATCGAGAGAGAGAGAGAGTGAAAGAGAGATATAAATAGCCAAATAAATAGAAAAAAGTGTAAATGAAACAGAAAGAGAACCAGAGAGAGAAAATGTAGAGAATCTCAGGTAAAAAAAGATAATAATAATGATAAAATAAAAATAAAACAGAAAGAATACAGACAAACACACAGACAACCAGACCGATCGACAAATAGAATAGAACGATGACAGGAACCCATTAAAAGCACATCCTGAACCTAATACCTCCACCGTATTTACCGGGAAGATAAAATGGCGGCAGGCGATCCTTCACGAAGACAAGCACTAAACGGGGATCGATTCCCCCAACGGATTCGCTCCTCAGTTAAGCCTTTGCAGTGCGCAGTGTTAGATCACGTTAGGTCGATCCGAAAAATAATATTATAGGGATAAGTGTGTGTGTGTGTGTGTGTGTGTGTATGTGTGTGTGTGTGTGTGTGTGTGTGTGGTGTGAGAGAGAGAGAGGAGAGAGAGAGAGAGAAGAGAGAGAGAGAGAGAGAGAGAGAGAGAGAGAAGAGAGTAGAGAGAGAGAGACATAAGAGAAGAGATATGAGAAACAAGAATAGAGAAAGGTAATAGCAAGAGAAAACAAGAGAGACAACAGAAAGAGAGGAGAGAAAGAGAAAGAAAGAGAGAGAAGAGAGATAGAGAGGAAGTGCAGAGAGAGAGTAGAGAGAGGAGAGAGAGAGATAGATTGATAGTTAGAGAGATATTAGAGAGAGAGAGAGAGTAGAGAGAAAGAGATGAGAGAGAGAGACGAGAAGAGAGAGAGAGAAAGATGAGAGAAGGTGACAGAGAGACTAGGAGAGAGAGAGAGATGAGAGAGAGTGAGAGAGAGAGACAGACGAGTAAGAGACCGCAGAGACAGAGAAAATGTAGAAGATAAGAGAGAAAGAGATAGAGAGAGAGAGAATGAATGACGAGAGAAGAGAAACAGAGAGAGAGTGAGAACACGAGCACGAGAGAGAGGAGAGA
>NW_020869899.1:0-7500 GCF_003789085.1 Penaeus vannamei
TAACACACATTACTATAATACATATATATATATATATAAAATACAACGTTTACATACATCCGCTATACTAAAAGTAGTAGTAATTATATTCATATCATCATTATCTTCAACAGCACCTTTTCCATCATCATCATCATCATCACTTTCACACCGTGTTACACTTTGTTGGAAGAGTCTTGCCAAAAACACTTCCTTCTGGCATTGAATTTTGCTTCTAAGTACTTAATCGTCTTGATTCCTTGACAAAAAAGATCAAGAAGTATGCTCTCAGTGGGATCGATTTGTAAGAAGCTACACAGGTGGTCGTATTTTTTTCTTCTTTTCTTTCTCTCTACTTTTTTTCTTTTTTTTTTTCTCTTTCACAAACGCACTCACACTAAGGCAGGAGAGCAACTGAGCTCGGAAAGCGCAAACTTGTTGACATCACGAAAGTAGAAATTTTCTAATCTAAACCAACCACTGTATATATTATAAATTTAATTTGTATGAATGGCCTGAGAAGAAGAAAGAAGAGAGAGAGAGAGATAGATGAGATGGATAAGTGAGAAGAATGATATAGAGAGATAGGACTGGATGAGAAGATAAGTAGCAGAGAGAGAGAGATGTGAGAGAGAGAAGAGAGATAAGAGATTGAAGATGATACAGAGAACAACACAGCCAAGATATATGTATAGAAGAAATAATATGAAAATATTTATTATATAATATAAAGTACTATCGTGGTCAGATAAATGTAGTTGTCTGTAAGACTACAAATATGTATTCATATCATTGCTATCATTAATAAACCCTTTTATTGTAAGATTTATATATTTCCAGTGCATAATTACTATAATGAATACATTTATTGAATAATTTGTTAATGCACTGTCGCTATCCTGCTATATCAGGTGCTTGCAATTCATTATGGTATATTAGCTCTGCGGTACGTTATTATATGGTTATTAGCTATAGTCCGCTACATCACGGAGAACGCTCTTTACTATCAATAATATAACTAGGGCTGGTCAACGCGTATTCCTCAAAAGAGACGCTTAACTCGACTCCTTACTGCCCGCTCGTTTGCCACTAACCTCTAAACCAACCTCACTCAAGATGCACTCTACGATACACCTTTCTACATGCAGGGCATATCATGGGTGCGCTCGTGCAAACTGTTACTCGCCAGCGCCCGCCGCATTCCAACTCATTAAAACTTTAGCCTAAACGACTAACGAACTGTATGTCCACCTTGTATGTATGTATGGACTGTACGCCCTCTCACATCTCTAATTAAGAACGGCAACCTTCAATATATGACTATTATGAACGTCTATACTCTCCGACTCCTCTTATTCACTCCATACTAGGTAAGTCTTGCCAGAATCAGCAGACCTGACTGTAAGCTAATAGCCACCTTAAGCAGCCACAGCAGCCGCGCAGCCCCCAGCAGCCCAATCAACAACAGGTACAAAACTAACAATTCGACACTCGGTATAATATGTGAAGATGTGGTGAGGGGGGAGGGTGGTGTGGGGTATGTAGGTGGTGGAGGGTCGGTGTCGGTGGTGTTGTGCTGCTGTCGTTGTGTGTGTGTGTGTGTGTGTGTGTGTGTTATAATACCCTATAGGAGCGCAGATGGAGGATCCAGTATAATATATATACCAGCCCTTTATACTCATCAGCACATTATATATATATGTTAGGCCCCTAAGCTATTATTCATCCATATATACTGTACGTCACATACTACTATATAATACTGTATCTGCCTATATTCAGCAGCACTCCTCTCATATACATACAACGCTTATACATAACAGTACAGCAGCAACAGAAGACCTTAAAGGTCGACTGCAGGTCAATTCATATTGCCTCCTGAGGTGTAGTGTAGGTGACTGTCTTGAGTGTTTTGTGTCGGGTGTACTGATAGTCGTAGGTGGCTGGTGAGTGGTCGTGTGGCTGTGTGTGTGTGAGTGTGGTGTGTGTGAGTCCGCCGTGTGTGTGTGTGTGTATGCCATATATGCGATCATAGCCTATGTACTAACGACGCTGGAGATCCTCCAGAACGACGGTACAGTATCCCAGGGCATGAACGAGGGCAGCGTGAATCACCGGTAGTATATATAAGCGATCTCATACCGTAGTCAATACACTATAGCGACATAGTGTGAGTTAGTCGGTGCGTAGGAGGTCACGCCGGCAGTCTAGGTGAGCAGCATCTTGGCGGCGAGCGCCCAAAAGCCCCCGGTTTTTCCTTCGACGGGGAGGGGGTGAACCTGGGTCCCTCCGGCCCGATGACCCTCCTGCAGATCGGCCTCGTCACTGGGCAGATCTACATCTTCGACGTGATGGTGGAAAGGAACCTCATGTACGAGGGCGGCCTCAGGGAGCTGCTCGAGTCCTCCGACATCGTCAAGGTAAGCGCTGGACTCCTTTGGCTCAATGTGTTCATGGACTTCCTTGGGTACTTTTGCAGACAGTCAAGATGTGTTTGGATGAGGATGATTTTTTTTAGCGGTCGTTATTTTTACTTGCAATTTCACTACGGTAATGCATCGTGACGTTAACCATAGCCTGCAACATCGACACGATCATAGGCCTGAACGTTCGATTTAAATTTACTTTCAAACCGGTTATAGATTACAGCTTGGAATGTTTATCCCATTGGCGAAGGGAAGTGGGAATTAAGTAAGAAATGGGATAGGTTAGGATAGGAAGAAGGGAAAATGCGGTTGTTTATTGGGGAAAGGGATGATGCTGATAACCTGTACTGCGAAATTTATCTCGCTCATCCTCTTCGTACCTGTTTCCTTCCTCTTAATTTAGGCGACTCCCCCCACACATGTGTGTGTGTGGGAAGTCACCTTGTTCTCTCTCTCCCTCGTCCTTTCCTCCCCATGCTCTACCCGTAAAGATCAGAGCCAAAACAGAACGGGATAAACATATAGAGAAGTAAAACACCTTCATTTTTATTTTTATAAGATTTTCCCGCAGATGCAAAGATCCTCCACTCTTTCCAATTTTCCACGGAATATAACTAGCAGAGATCGTGGTGAATGTGAACATGTGCTGCTTTTGACGTTGCTAAGCAACGGCAGACACGAGAGAGAGAGAGAGAGAGAGAGAGAGAGAGAGAGAGAGAGAGAGAGAGAGAGAGAGAGAGAGAGAGAGAGAGAGAGAGAGAGAGAGAGAGAGAGAGAGAAGAGAAAGAGAAAGAGAGAGAGAGAAAAGAGGAAAAGAGAAAAAAAGAGAGAAAAGAGAGAGAAGGGAGAAAAAAGAGAGAAGAGAGAAAAAAGAGAGAGAGAAGAGAGCTGGAAAGGAAGAGACATTGGGGGTATTTCGGACATTAAATTCAAAATACATGAATATGAAACTAACCACAATGAGAATTGAAAATAAGCAAGAATCATATTCACCCTTTGATTTCCGTACGTTTCAGTCGTTTGTCGGGTCATTCTGAGTTCTGGAAACTAACGTGAAAGGCAATGGTCACAGGTCATTGGTGGCCAGTGTGTGACCCTAGATCCCTTTGCCCACCTGCCTTCCCCCCTGTTGTGTGACCTTAGCCCCTGCCCACACCTGGTCACCACCTGCCCCCCTCCCCCCTCTTTACTCCTATTTTTGTTACGCGAGGAAGCGATCCGTGACGCCAGCTGCAGTGATGCTTATGAACATTTCGGACATTTGCATTTAGGAAAGCATGCACGGCAGAACTTCCTCTTCCTACGCATGCAAATCTAGAGTAAGTGAAGAGGATAGTTAATCTAGAGTCATCATAGGCCTTGGGAACCACTGCCGGTGTAGTCATTATTAGCCATGATAACAAATCCAGGGTCATTATATAGGCCTGTGAGAAGTCCGTTTCCAAGATGGCGCGAGGCTGAGCGTTCCACGGGGGCATCGAGGGAGAGCCATTGATCAGTGCCGCGCCGACAGCCGCCCCGTAACAGCTGGCGTCACACCTCCCCTGCGTGACCTCCGGCGCGGCGGGGGTAACGGGCCGGGGCTGCCGGAGATGACCTCGGCTAAAGGAACAGTTATTAGGTCGGATCGCTCTAATAGGCGGTAGCGGGGTTGGTAATGAGGAATGATAAGGCTATTTGTTGCGTGATTGTTGGTGGAAACGCTGTTAATGAATCGCGGCCCCGCCCCCTCCGCTTCCTCTCTCCCCCCGGCTGTACCTGGCCCTCGGGGCAGTGACGTCAGCATCTTGGCGAGACCTTTCCGAGAAATGAAGTCGGCGATTAGCTGCTCGGAAGGAGGCCTTGTCTGCGTTGGCCTTTTGGGGCGGCGGGGAAAGTTGTTGGCATTATGTGCATGTGTTTGCGCATGCACACACACGCGCACGTATACACATGCATGCATATACACGCATACGAATACGCGCACACGCATACAAATACGCGCACACGCAAACAAATACGCGCACACGGAAACATATACGCGCAAACCCATGCACGCACACACACGGACATACGCACACGGACACACGCACACGGACACGCACACACGCACGCACATACACACACGCACACACATACACACACGCACACACATACACACACGCACACACATACACACACGCACACACATACACACACACACACACACACACACACACACACACACACACACACACACACACACACACACACACACACACACACACACACACACACACACACACACACACACCACACGCACACACACGCCCCCCCCCCCCACACGCCCCCCCCAACACACACGCCCCCACAACACACACGCCCCCCCAACACACGCCCCCCCCACATACGCCCCCCCCCACACGCCCCCCCCACACACGCCCCCCCACACACACACGCCCCCACACACACACGCCCCCCCACCACCCACACACACACCGCCTCACCCCCACACACGCACAACAACACACCCGGCAGGCCCCCGCTCAACAGTTGCGAATCCACATCACACCCTCGAAAGACGACAAGGAGGCTCCCGAGAAAACAGATTAGAAGGGGATCAGCCAAGGCGAGAGCGAGGAGAAGTTAGTTTACGGAAATGGATGTGGAGAGGCTGTCATCTCTCGGCTGTTTGGCTGCATTCGTTAGGCTTTGTTATGTAATGCGGTTTTTGGGGAAGACGGTACTGCTGGTGCTGATAGATTGGTGGAGGGGGAAGGGGTGGGGTGGGGGTGGGGGTATTGATTACTTTTTGTGGGGTATTAGTTGTGTGTTTTTATGTATTATTTTTTTGTGTGTTTTTATTGATTTTTTAATGTATGGTTATTGATGTACTACTTGTTTATATAAGCTGTTGATTTGGATAAATGATTGTTAGGATTTTTTTCAAAACTGATACGTAATGTTAATTTGACCTAATTTGACCTGGGGAGGGGCCAGGTAAAATCCTTTCTTCCTTGTAGTATTTGCAATTTTTAATCCCAATTGGCGTGAAAGATATACCTGAGAAGATTAGTCGTTTCAGGTATTTAATGCCATTAGGGAATACCTGGGCGGATTAGCGTTTTCGCACGCATGTCAAATCGTTTCTTGGAAATTCGTGCATCATTTGCATTTTTCCGGGTTCAAATATGCAAAAATAGAAGGGCTCGGGATAAAAAAGAAAAAAAATAAGGTAAAGAAATGGACGATTGTTTCGTGGGATAGGTAAAATATATGAACAAGAATTGATGATTATAAGTATTATTAAGTTGAAGAGGAGAAAAAGAAATGAAGAAGTGTGAAGCCAAGGTGAGAGAGAAATATAATGAAATACATCCATAGAAAATGCAGGATTGAGACTCCTCTTCCTTTTCAATATCCTTTCCCAATTCCTCCCCAGTAATCCGTATTCCTTCACCCTTTCCTCTAGCCAGTCCACCCCCCCCCCCCGTCTCCCGACAGTCAAACCCTTCCCCTCACAGCAGTCAAACACCCATCCCCTTACCCCTCCCTTCACAGCAGTCAACCCTCTTCTCCCTCCCTTTCCCCTCCTTCTCCTCCTCCTTTCTCTTCCCCTTCTTCATCCCCTCTCCTCCCCCCTTTCCCCTCCTCCCTCTCCATCCCCCCTCCTCCCTCCCCTTCCCCCTTCTCCCTCCCCTCCCCCTCTTCCTCCTCCCTTCCCCTCTTCCCTCCCCGCCTCTCTCTCCTCCTCTTTTCCCTTCCCCCTCTCCATCCCCTCTCTGCCCTTCCCTCCTCCCCTCCTCCCTCTCCTCCTCTCCCTCCCCCCTTCCTTCCTCCCCCTCCCGTTACCGAGCCATGTCTCCTGAGGGTGCCGTCGCTTCCCTGCCCGCCGGTTCCAACCCTTTCCGCGAGCGAAGGAACTCCTCTTTGAAGGATTAGTGCTGCCGAGATGGGATTAGATCGCCTGGTTTTCGAATCTGATCGCACGACCCGGTTCCGTGTACCGCATGACTTATCTTCGAATCTGAAATAAGAACAATTATTTGTCGTCGTTTATTGATCTAGGTTGTTTGGCAATTTATATGATATAATTTCGGATATAAAGCTGGGTTATTTTGCTTCGGAGATTAGTTCACATAATTTCCTATGTAAATTGGGTTATCTTGTAATGTAAATAATTATTTTTTATCGGCTTTAGATTTAGTTTGTCTTTTGTACGCAAGTAAATGAATTATTCATTTGCAGACAAGCAATCTAGGTTGTCTTTTATCGATACAAACCAATCATTCAGTCTATCGATACAAACCAATCATCCAGATAGTTTTTATCCAAGCCTAATCCTAATTCCCAGTTCACCAATCCTAATGGTTCCAGTTTTTTTTAATCCAACCCAGAGGCCGCTTGGGATGGAAACGCAGAAAGGGCATCGCCTATTATATGGGTGTCAGGATCGCCCTTGGTAATTGGTCATGGGTCCTTTAATTAGCCCGGAGTTCTGCTAATTGGTCCGGCGCGAGATAGGTCATGTGGCGGAGGGGTTGCCAGTTGTTGTGTTTACTGGGGGGAGGAAGGGGGTTTGGTTGAATTCGTTATGATTGGTTCGTTTGGTGGTTTGAATGCGTGTCATTGCTTTGTAAAATGGGACTGGGAAAGTATGTTTAATTGTGTTTATAAAGATAAATTGTTTATATAGTTCTTCTACGGATTATTTGTAAATTATATTATTTTTTCTTATCCCATATGGTTATTTGTTTTACAGTTAAAATATATAATGATACTGATTGTTGTTTAGATACTGCTTTTATTTTGTTTAGGGAGGGAGCACATTTTATGGATGCAGAGTTTATTAATGCACGTAAACAAAACATAGGAAGTAAAGATTAGAAATGAGTTAAGGAATTAGAAATGGATGAGTAAATGAAAGTACGTTTGAAAGGAAAATGATACTTAAATAATCAGTACAGTAGATTAAAAAGAATTTCAAAACAGAAATATGAAGAAATAAATAAAGAACGAAAAGATATAAAGATGAGAAAAAATCGCCTCACATCATCCACTTAGGAGCTTAGAAAAGAAATTCGAGGAGTTACTGCGGTAGACCGTAATGCAATGCGGAATTAGAGAGTGGAGATGG
>NW_020869899.1:12500-15000 GCF_003789085.1 Penaeus vannamei
GTGAGAGGGAATAGCTAGTGCTTGTGCCAGCTTTAGCCAGCTGACGCCACTGGCTAAGAATGGGCGGGCTAACCAAGGAGTTGCTGGCGGTTGCCCCGAGGAGGGCGAGGGGATCGGGGAGGGAAAGGTCAGGCTCATTACGATTACGAATGGAAACGATCTGGAGAAATGATAGCATTGATAGCCGCCGCCATTTGCAAATCATAGCGTTAATTTTGTGTGTGTGTGTGTGTGTGTGTGTGTGTGTGTGTGTGTGTGTGTGTGTGTGTGTGTGTGTGTGTGTGTGAATGGGTGGATCTGTGCGTGCGTGTGAATGGGTGGATGTGTGCGTGCGTGCGTGCGTGCGTTTTGGTGTGTGTTTGTGCTTTACAAAGAATACATGTATACATCCATATATCCACACATACGTACACGCTGTACACGCATATTTACACACGAGCACAACATTTAAACATGCGATGGTTTGAACCAGTGTCAACGACCTTGTATCAAATGGAGGCTTCAGTGTCCATTACGTCGTCTTTCAAACAACACAATGGCATAATTAGGGTGACGCATTACGTAAAAATGCGGAGAATAGAAGCAAGGATTTGTGGTTATGTGTTTTTTATTTTTATTTTACGTATTTTTCCCCCTTATTGTATATTCTTAGATGCAACAACTTCCACAAAAAAATGGCAAACAAAAGCCGTATGTTTGGACAGGTCAGGCCGGAAGATACATTTTTTTTTATTAATCACAAGGGAGTCATTGATTTCAAGATTGGCCGTTCCTTCGTGATGACAACGTTTGATGGCATGGTGATTATGCCACAGGCGCTTGACGGGGGAAGGTAGGAAGGAAGGAAGGAAGGATGGAAGGAAGGAAGAGAAGAAGGGGGAGGGGGAGGAGGAGGAAAATAATAATAATAATAATATTAAGTGAGAGAAACCAGAGAGGTGAGTGAAAGAGGAGGAGAAGGGAAGGGGAATATTAAGAAAAGTAAAGCAGGAGGAAAGAGAAGAAAACGAAAGAGGAGTAGGAGAAAGAAGAAAAAATAGAGGAGGAAAGGAGGAGGAACAAGAAGAAAAATTAAAGAAAGGAGGAAAGGAGGAGGAGTCACCGTGTTGTTAGGCAGACAGGAGTGTGTGTGGCGAGTCTCACGGGTGTAGTGTTGATGTTTGTGTGTTTGTGGGTGAGTTCTTGGAAGGAGAGAGAGAGAGAGAGAGAGAGAGAGAGAGAGAGAGAGAGAGAGAGAGAGAGAGAGAGAGAGAGAGAGAGAGAGAGAGAGAGAGAGAGAGAGAGAGAGAGAGAGAGAGAGAGAGAGAAGAGAGACAAAGAGTAGAGAGAGAGAGAGAGAGAGTAGAGAGGAATGAGTGAGTGAGAGTGAGTACAAAGAGTAGAGAGTAAGTGTGAAGGGAGAGTAGAGATGAGTGAATAAGAAAGAGTTAGAGGATGTAAAGACAGGGGAGTAAAATAGAGAGTAGAGAGAAATAACGAAAAGAGAGAAATGGAGGGAGAAGAGGGAAAGAGAAGGGAGTAAAATTGAGAGTAGAGAGAAATAACGAAACGAGAGAAAAGGAGGGAGAAGAAGGAATGAGAGAGAGAGAGAGAGAGAGAAATAGAAAGAATAAGTCCTTAGGAGTGAGAGTAAGAATGTGTACAAGGATAGGGACAAAGATACAAACCGAGAGCGGGGAGTTGAAGGGAAGGAGGTCATTAGCCTTTGTCCCCCTTGGTAGTGCGCAGTACAAATGTTCATAGGAAAAAAAAAACACACCAACATGTTACATACAAAGTGGTGAGATGTGAATATATAGGATATGTGTAAACACCCTAGCCTGTGAACACCTGCTAAAAAAACAGGTGTTAAGGGTGACAGACAGGTGTCGGCGCGGCTCTGTTTTCTGCAACACTGTGGAGCCGAGGCGGTGTCGAGTTCGTACTCACGGGACCCGCCGGACTTGTCTATGGTTACCTTCCATCCCGCGGTTTCTCCCTGGCGTAGGTTTTCTCCCGCCTGTTTTTGAATGCTGGTCTTTGCTGCTTTCTCTCTTTTGTTCCATTTCCCTTGTATCTTTTGGGTCTGATTCTGTTCTCTTTCGAGTGTCTGGTTTTGTTCGTCTGCCTGCTTCCCTAGGCGTGTAATTTTTGATCAAGTTGATTTATTCTTGGAGGCTCTTCTATCAGCTGATCGTTGGTCGATTGAACACCTGTGCGTGAAGCCTTCGTCTACATTGCCTCACCTGTGCCATTTTTTTTCTTTCTCTTACTGTTCTCTTTTTCTTTTACATTTTCATGGTTTCTCCTTCTCAGGAATGTCATAACCACATCGCTGTTATTATTACCGTTCATCACATGACCTCATTATCACAAGGATCGTCACTGTTGTTTTGTTGGCGTTAATTCTGTGAAATATTACTCAGAGGTTGTTGCCATTACAGGGGCCCCAGTAAATACTTTTATATAGAAATTATATTGTTGATATTGTTGGCGTTAATTCTGTGAAATATTACTCAGA
>NW_020869899.1:20000-37500 GCF_003789085.1 Penaeus vannamei
CCTCGCGGCTCGAGTGAGTAAAAATGGCAGCGGCTTGCCAAGACAAACAGGGAAAAAACAAACAACCAAAGGAAAGCGACTACATAACACAGGATCGACCGGAACCGCCTTGAGAAAGTAGCGGGAGACTATCTTGAGACGGTGACTCTTACGTCTTCTTCTTCCCCTCTATTTCCTTCTCCCCTTTCTCTGGCTCTGTCTCTCTCTCTTTCTCTCTATTCTCTCTCTCTCTCTCTCTCTCTCTCTCTCTCTCTCTCTCTCTCTCTCTCTCTCTCTCTCTCTCTCTCTCTCTCTCTCTCTCTCTCTCTCTCTCTCTCTCTCTCTCTCTTTCTATATATTTCTCTGGTTCTGTTTTTTCTCATTCTCGGGGTCTGATTTTTGTTTTTCTCTCTGGCTCTGTTTCTCTTTCCTCAGGCTCTCTGTTTCTCTCTTTTTCTTAACTGTTTCTCTGATAATGTTTCTTTATCTCTGGCTCTGTTTCGCTCTTTCTCTGGCTCTGTTTCTCTCTCTTTCTCTGGCTCTGTTTCGCTCTTTCTCTGGCTCTGGCTCTTTCTCTTCTCTCTCTCTTTCTCTGGCTCTGTTTCGCTCTCTTTTTCTAGCTCTTTTTCTCTTTCTTTCTCTATCACTATGTTTCTGTTTCTGTCTGTTTTAACAATTTCTCTTTCACGTTCCAAGTTTATCCCATTTTTAAGACGATGTAATACATTCTCTAGATTTTTCTTTCTTATTTTCATTGCTTTGTTCATTGTTTCGTGACAAGATTTCGTGATTTTGTATTGTTGCCGCTTCCTCTACGTTTTGTTTTTTCCTTCTTGTTTCTTAAGATGCAGTCTTTTTCCATTTTCATGCCTTTTCTCTTTCTCCCTGTTTCATAAGATACAGTGTTTGTTTTCCTATTTCATACTTTTTCTCTTTTCTTTTATGCTTTTACTCTCTCTTCGTTCTTAAGACGGCGACTCTTTTCCCTTTTCTTCCCCTCCATTTGGCTCCCTGTTTTTATTACTTGTTTCGCCTTTTTCTCGATTTTTAAAGAAAATATTTTCGTATTTTTCTTTCGGTTTAACTTCATGTTTTTTTTTCTTCCTTTCCTTTTTATCTCCGTTGATTTCTACTCTTTCCTCTTTCTTTTTGAAAATCTCCTTCCCTCTTCTTCCGCATAGCCGTCATTCCTCTCTGATTTCTCATTCTCCTATTCATCTGCATAGAGATGAGAGAGCGAGAGAGACGAAGATAGAGATGGAAAACGAGAGATGAGATGAGAGTGAATCCCGAATTTTGGGAGGCGACTGTGAATAGAGGGAGGGGAGAGGGAGATGGAGGGGTAGGGGAGGGTAAGAAGGGGAAGAGGGGGAGAAGAGGGCTAGAAGGGGAGAGGAAGGAGAGGGAGGCAGAGGGGAAGGAGAGAGGGGAGGAGGGGCAGAGGAGCGAACTTCCGCTATTTTTGGATGAACATTGACACTTTGCTGGTCCTTCTGGTGTTAAACTCCCGACATGTGTATTTGTGTGCGCCTGTGAACGTGCGTGCGAATGCGTACATCTGTTCTTGTTTGTTTGTGCCCCTGCTTCATGCGTGCACATGCCTATGCATTTACGTATGGAAGAGAGAGAGAGAGAGAGAGAGAGAGAGAGAGAGAGAGAGAGAGAGAGAGAGAGAGAGAGAGAGAGAGAGAGAGAGAGAGAGAGAGAGAGGAGAGAGAGAGAGATGTGAAGGAGAAAGAAAGACCGAAAAGAGAAGGCGAAGAACAGAGAGGCAGGAGCTGGAGCACTAAATTGGAAAAACGTCTAAGCGAGTCGGGCGTCAGAGAAGGTGGATGCGACTGCGTGCCAGAATTACGCGACTGTGGCGGGGCGGCGGCTGTATGGGGGAGGGGGATAGAGTGGGGATGTGGGAGGGGGGGGGGGAGTACGTTCTGGTCTCCATGTCCGTAGATGTCACATCTGCAGATTCGCGGAAGGAAAGGGTGCTTGTAGCTATTGTTGTTAATTCTGGCCCCACACATACTGCCCCATTTCTACCCCCATTTCTCTCTATCTGTCTCTCCCCTCTCCCTTCTCTCTCTCTCTCTCTCCTCTCTCTCTCTCTCTCTCTCTCTCTCTCTCTCTCTCTCTCTCTCTCTCTCTCTCTCTCTCTCTCTCTCTCTCTCTCTCTCTCTCTCTTCTCTCTCTTTCTCTCTTCTTTCATTCTTTCTTCTTTTCTCTCTCTCTCTCTCTCTCTCTCTCTCTCTCTCTCTCTCTCTCTCTCTCTCTCTCTCCTCTCTCTCTCTCTCTCTCTCTCTCTCTCTCTCTCTCTCTCTCTCTCTCTCTCTCTCTCTCTCTCTCTCTCTCTCTTTCTATTTTTAGTTGCAGTGAATGTAGTTGGTGATTCAGGCATTGATGTATTTGACATGAAAATGTAAAAATGTTACAAAGACCACATTCATATATAAATGATTTTTGTGTGATTTTTCATGTGTTCCATTGTATTCTTGTATTTATGTACAGCCATTAAACATGGTTGCTATTCATTTGCTTATGTTATTTACACTTTAAATGATATGCGAACAGGTTAATTATCTATAATTCAAGCGTATTAATTCATTCATTTATTTTGTATTATTCACCTTACTCACTGTATTATTTTCTGTATTCCAGGTAAGCCATTGAGTGTTTGTTAGCGTGTTCGTCGGCAGGATGGAGGAGGTAAGCCGAGGTGACGCTGGCACCTGCGTCAGGGACCGTTGGCATGCCGGATGAAGGTCTTCTGCTTGTATTCTTGTGTAAGCTCACGCTCTGTTTTTTTCTTCTAATTTTCCGTGTCTATCTGTTTATTATCTTTGTCTTGTCTTGTCTTGTCATCGTTGTCTACTTTATTCGTCTACTTGGTTATCTGTTTATTGGCCTACTTATCTATCTTCCTATTACTCGCCTACCCACCCTCTGCTTCCCCACGCCTACGATCCCTCTCCACTCCTCTCTCTTCCCATTCCTATTATCCCATTCCATCCTACACACGCCTCTCCTTTTCCATCCTTATTATCCCTCTCCACCTCACCTATCCCATCTCTATTATCCCTCTCTACCTTTCTCCCTTTCCATGCCTATTATTCTTCTCCACCCTTCTCCCTTACCATCCTTACTACCCCTCTCCACCCCTCTCCTTACCATCCCTGTTATCCCTCTCCACACTTCTCCCTCTCCATCCCTCTCCCTTTCCATCCTAATTATCCCTCTCCACCCTTCTCCTTTTCCATCCTTATTATCCCTCTCCACCTCACCCTCCCCATCCCTATTATCCCTCTCCACCCTTCTCCCTTTCCATCCCTATTATCCCTCTCCATCCCTCTCCCTTTCCATCCTAATTATCCCTCTCCACCCTTCTCCTTTTCCTTCCTTATTATCCCTCTCCACCTCACCCTTCCTATCCCTATTATGCCTCTCCACCCTTCTCCTTTCCATCGTAATTATCCTCTCCACCCCTCTCCTACCATCCTACTACCCCTCTCCACCCCTCTCCCTTACCCCTCTCCCTAACGCCTCTCTTCCTCTCTTCCTGCATCCCATTTCCCAGTTCACACAAAACAGTTCACGTATCACCGTATCCCTTGTCCGCATGTCCTTCGCCCACAGAAAAGTGCGTGGGAGGGGCGGTCACGTGACTCCTACGCCACGCACAGAGGACAAGAAAGGTGCTGGAATTCAAGGTTGTGGCGGAAAACACGAAGGTGGAGGGTGGTAGGGAGGTAGGGAGGGAGAGGAAGGGAAGGGGAAGGAGGGAGGGGATAAAGGGAGGGGGGAAGGTGGTAAGAAGGGAGGAAGGAAGTGAGGGGAGGAGCGAAAAGAAGGGAAGGAAGGGAGGGAGGGAGGAAGGGGGGGCAAGGGAAAAGTAAGGGAAAAAGAAGGGGAGGGAAGAGGGGGAGGGAGGAAAGGCAAGGAAAGAAGGGAAGAGGGAAGAGAGGGGGGAAAAGGAAAAAGGAAGAGGAAAGAGGGGGGGGAAAGAAGGAAGAGGAAGAGAGGGGGATAAAGGAATAGAGGAAGGGAAGGAGGAGAAGGCCGTTGTTTACCTCCTCCACGGATGTTGATTATTGGGATTTGCTGTTGCCCTGGCAGTAGTACTCATTGCACAGTTGCCGCTTTTCTTTGGTCGTTAGTTCATTTCGAGGGAGGTGAGAGGAGAGGCCGGGTGGGGAGGGGGAGGAGAGAGTAGGACGACTAAATGAAAAATGGGAAGAGGAAAAGAAACGAGAGATGAATGTGAAAGAGAGGGAGAGAAAGGAGGAAAGTGTCTAATAAAGTGGGTGCGTGAAAAGAGGAGGCAAATAAAGAGCGGGTGATAAAGCACAGAATACAGTGTGAGAGAGTATATAATATTGCACAGACAAAGACAGAGATTAGAGACGCGAGAGAGAGAGAGAGAGAGAGAGAGGAGAGAGAGAGAGAGAGAGAGAGAGAGAGAGAGAGAGGAGAGGAAGAGGAGAGAAGAAGACCGAGGAGAAGAGACGAAAGAGACCGAACGAACGAAAAAACGACACGACACGAACGAAACGAACTTACCGGCCAATAAGTTGCCAGCGACGCGAAAAATCAGTTTCAACGATTTGACTCCAGAGGTCGCGATAACCGCTATCTGCAGTGGGGACACGAGAGGAGATAGTGGGTACCTTGTCAAGCATGTGGAGTATAGTGCTATCAGGCGAGAGGGAGGGAGGGAGGGAGAAAGAGACGAAGGAGGGAGAGATTGAGAGAGAGAAATACGAGAAACATATATAGAAGAAATATATAGAGAGAAATATAGAGAGAGAAATATATTAGAGAGAAATATAGAGAGAGAGAGAGATATAGAGAGAGAAGGATATTAGAGAGATATAGAGAGAGAAATATAGAGAGAGAAATATAGAGAGAGAAATATAGAGAGAGAAATATATAGAGAGAGATATATAGAGAGAGAAATAATATAGAGAGGAGAAGCGAGGGAAGAGGGGAGGGAAGGGAGAGAGAGAGGATGAGAATAGGGAGAAGAGAAAGAGACGGGCAGTAGGGAAGAGGTGTAACAGATAGGAGAGAGGGAGGGGGGCGGAAGAGATACAGGTAATATTCAACAGTGTTTATGTTTACAGATCGGGGGGAGGATAGGGGTGGGATGGGGGAGGTGGAGGGAGAAGGCGAATGCCCGTCTGTTTCATTCACTTTTCCGAGGCAAGGAGAGACACAGGCTGGCAAGTGCGCGGACAGAGGGACCTAGATACGTAAAGATGAATAGATAAAGGAAAGGAGGTGGAGAGGGGAGGAGAAAGAACAGCATTGAAGAAGGGAAATGAGGGAGAGGGAGGGTGAGCGAGGGATATAGAAAAAAAAACAAAGGCAAATAAACAAAAGGAGGTATTGCGAAGAATAGAGAGAAAAAAAGGTGGGAGAGAGGAGTTGGAAAGAGTGAGGATTATTTTAGGAGAATGAGTGATTTAGAAGAGAATGAATAATGACTCTGGAGGTTCTCAACAGGTGAGGGAGGCGGTAAAACGTGCCACTGTAGACAGTTCTCCCTCGCGGGACCTCCACCCCTGTGTATGTCTATATCTGTCTTACACACTTACACACACACTTATACATTCACTCACTCCTTGCCAACATCACCACACTCATATAAACAGACGTACGCATTTAAACACACACTCGCTCACTCACTCACTCCTGCGCTCACTCATGCACTCACTCAATTCCATTAACCCTTTCCAATCGCTCCTCTCCTCCTCTCCTCTCCTCGCCTTTCCTCTCTCTCCCTCTCTCCCTTCTCTCCTTTCTCCCTTCTCTCCTCTCTCTCCCTCTCTCCCTTCTCTCCTCTCCCTCTCCCTCTCCCATTGCGTTCGTTCGCGCGTGCTTGCGTGTGTGTGCGCGAGTGTGAGTGGTTGACTCGCACCGGGATAAAAGATAATGAGGAAACGTGACGTGAATACCATTACCGGTAAAGCAGATCCTCGCATCCTCGGCGAGAGTGGATGTGACACGCGGAGGGGAAAGCGGGCCACGCGCGGGGGTCTTGGGCGTGTCTTCTTCTTCTTCCTCGTTCTCTTCATTTTTTTTTCTGTTTTTTCTTGTTTCTCTTTTTTTTCTCTTTTTTTTTTTTTTTCCTTTGATATTATTGTTATTATTTTTTCTCTTTGTCTTTTCGTTGTTGTTGTTGTCATCATCATCATTAATAATAATAATCATTGTCCTTACCCTATTTTCCTTTTTTCTCTTTTCGCTACTTTTATCCTTTTTACCGTACATGTTCTTTCGTCTTATGCTTATCCCTGCGTTCTCGATTTCAACTCTCAAATTCCTTTTTATCAACCATACACATTTTATTTTTGGATCTTTTAATATTCCCTGCATTTTCTTTTTCTCTCTTTTCCACTTCACTTTTCATCCGTGTTCCCTCTTCTTCCCTACTTCCCTTTCCACTTTCCATCTCGCTCCCTCCTCACTTCTTTCCACTGCTCCTTCCTCTCCCCTTCCCTTTCCACTTCATCCTGCTCCTTCCTCCTCTTCCTTCCTTTTCCACTTTCATCCCTTCTCCTTCTCCTCTTCCCTACTCCCTTCCCTTTTCCTCCTTGCTCCTTCCTCCTCTTCCTCCTTTCCACTCTTCATCCCTGCTCCCTCCTCCTCTTCCCTACTTCCCTTTCCACTCTTCATCCCCTGCCCTCCTCCTCTTCCCTACTTCCCTTTCCACTCTTCATCCCTGCTCCTTCCTCCTCCTCCCTACTTCCCTTTCTAATCCATTTATCTCGTGGTCACCGCCGTCCGATCACCCACATACCGACTCCTCTTCTTCCCGCACCTTATAACGGGTTTTTGCCCTGCTTAACCCCCCCCTTCCTCTTCCCCCTTCCCTTCCTCCCCAACCCCCAAACCCACGCACATGAACGCTGGTTTGGTCACTTTGCTTTGGGAATCTTTGTTCTTGTGTTTATTCTTTTATTTTCTTTTATTTTATTTTCGTTTAGTTCTGTTCTCGGTTTGGTGATTTTTTTTATTGATTTATTTGTTGGTGTGTTTGTTTTTGTTTGGGTATTCTGAATTGAGTTTGGAACCATTTTAGGAATCGAAGTTATATTTTTTCATTATATATATATATATATATATATATATATATAATACATATATATATATATATAACACATACACATACATACATACATACATACATACATACATATACATATATATACATATATATACATATATATATTTTCCCTTCTTTCATCGACTGCATTTATTGTATTCAAAATCTCATTCATCATTTCTCATGATTCTTCTTACTGCTGAACCTGCCTCCTCTTTATCCGTTTCTAGCGCCGGTCAGGCATCTCGTCCTCTCTTTCTCCTCGCCCATCTCCTCCACCTGCATCTTCTCTTCTCCATCCTTATCTTCCTACTCATACTTTTCCTTTAACTCTTCTCCTCTTCTTTGTCCTTTTCCTTCTCCTGTTCCTTTTTTCCTCTCCCTGCCCTCCTCCCTCCTCCTTCCTTTTCCTCCCCCTCCTTCTCCTTCCTTTCCTCCCCTCCTTCCTCTTCCTTCCCTCCCTGCTCCTCCTCCTCCTTCCTCTTCCTTCCCTCCCCCCTCCTCCTCCTTCCTCTTCTTCCACCTTCCTCATCTTCCACCTTCTCCAATTTCGAAGTCTTCATTGTTCTATTTCATCATCACCGCCAGCTTGTTTTTTCGTCATCCCTTCTCTTGCTGGCTCCTTTTCCTCCTCCTCCCTCTCCTCCCCTCTCCCTTCCCCTCTCCGCCATTCCCCCTCCCCCGCCCTCCGGCCACTTCCCCCGCCGCGTCACCAGGCGATAAGCGCGATAAATCAAGATGGTTTCATAATACCCGTAAAGGTCTGTAAACACTGACGAGGGAGATGACCTTGGTTTGCCCACGACTGTGCCAAGGTCAACGGCACCGTCAGTTTCTAATCTCGTCTTGTGTCAGCTGATTGTGAATCTTTATTTGCGAGGAGTGTTTGTTTGCTAATTGTTCTGGTGTGTTTGTTTTTGAGGGAGTAATACCTGGTTGTGAATCCCTCCTTGGTAGATAAAGGGCTTACCTGGAGCCAGGGTTTGGTCACGTGGTGTTTGCTCGCGATAGCACGTGTTGACACCCTCGGTAGGGTTTAGGGAGCAAGGGTGGGTGATGGGTCTAATAAAGATAAACTTTTATTGTGGGTACTTGTGTACGCAAGTATGTGTGCGTGTGCCGCCTGTCTGTCTTGTCTGTTCGTGGCCTTGTTTTCGTCTGCGTTCGTGTTCGTGTGTACCAACGGATGTTTTTATTTTTGTTTATTTATTTTTTATTTTTACATTGTCAATTGTGATTCACGACACCTGAAGGAAGAGGAAATTGAATTCGACGGAATCGCGGCGGGCGCGCGAGGGCGTCAGGGCTCGGGAGCGCCTGAGAGGTGAGATCAGAAGGCGGAATTTAGAAGGGAGGAGAAAGAGAGAGAGAGAGACAAGAAAGAAAGAGGCAAAAATAAAGCACAGGCGTAAGCCGTCAAAGCAGACGCGAGAAACGGAACAAAGGAGAGCCCAAAAGAGAGAAAGCAACACCGTGCCAGCTTTCTCGCAACTGCATGTCACGCCGCCATTGAAGAACGTGACCCGCTGGAGAGCCTGGAGATGAAAGAGAGCGGAAGTGGAGAAAGCGAAGGAAGTTGAAGAAGGAGAAGAGGGGGATGAAGAGGAGGAGGAGGAGAAAGAAAGAAAGAAATAGAAAGATAAAGAAAGATAAGAAGAAAAAATGGGGTAAATGAAGAATTTGAAGAACGAAAGAGCGAAAATTAAGAATATCAGCAAAAAATAGAATAAGATTAAATAAATAAATAAATAAAAATAACGACAAGCGACCAAGTGGGGGCGCGATGGGCTGGGTTTGACGGCCGTGAGGAAATGATGCCCTCCAAGTACCCGACGAAGTATGGGGCCTCCAGCTGATTGTAGTGGCGTTAGCGAGAGGAGCAGCGAGGACTGAAATCATTAAGGGCGGAATTATAATTTTTTATCACCTTCCGTCGCCGTCTTTGTTTTTTTATTTGTGTGACGGAGTGTGTTTGGGTGAATGGTATATATTTATTTGCTAGTGTTTTTTTTTTTTTTTTCTTTTTTTTTGACAGTCATAAAGGTAATGAAGTGGAAATATGAAGGAGGAAGGGGGAGGAGGAGAGAGGAAAGGAAGAAGGGAAGAGGGGGGGAGAGAGGGAGAAAGGAAAGAGGAGGAGGAGGAGAGAGGGAAGAAAGGGAAGAGGAGGTGGAGGAAAGAGGGAGAAAGGGGAGGAGGAGGAGGAGAGAGGGAAAGGGAAGAGGTGGAGGAAGAGAGGGAGAAAAGGAAAGAGAGTGAGAAGAGGGAAGAGGAAGAGGAGATAGGGAGAAAGAGAGAAATAATAAAGATAGAGAAAAGGCTCAAGGGGCGGAGATCGGCGTGGAAGGACAGAGCCTGAGCGAGGTCCTTCCGCCACGACCTCCTGAGAGAAAGTCGTCCGCCAGAGAAGGTCGTGACGTGGCTGGCCAGTCGCGGATCTAGAAGCTTCCGCGCGCGCACCAACGCCAGCGTGCGATGATGATGATGGCCTCTTGATATCTCTAGTGTTGGTTTGTGTCTCGTTTTTTTTCTTTTTTTTATGGACAGAAGAAAGAGTTTTTTTTTTTTTTTTTTTTTTGCGTTCGTTAAAGTTGGGTTTTCGATTGGGGTGGTCTCTCCTCGTGCCCGTTTTCTTTTTTTCTCTTTTTTTGTCTTTTCGTTCTCGTTTCTTTCTATTTCCTCATCTCTCGTAATCCTTATAATCCTTATCCTTTTTTCCCCATAAATCACCTCTTGCATTCCCAATATCCTTTATCCACCTTCGCCCTAAACTTCTGTTCTTGCAGAATGAAATTAGTAAAAAAAATAAAATAAAGTAATAATAATAATGATATAGCAAACAACAACAACAACCTAATCTTGTCAAGGGATATTGATTGGATTCGATGAAATTTTTATATTTTTATAGACAGTTCCTCAAAGGTACTTTCGGGTCACTGAGGATTATAGTAATTTGTCCAGTTTATGGATTAACGTTTAGAAGCAATTTTATAGTAAATATATATTGGCCATTGTTTGGCCTCGTTATTACGTTTAGTGAAATGGTGCTGGCATTAAAGATTGATTTGTGAGGGAGAAGGGTGAGGGGAGGAAAGGAGGGAGAAATAGAAAGAAAGGGAAAGGTGAGAAAGAGGAGGAAGATGATTGGGGAAGAGAGAGAGAGAGAGAGAGGAAGGGAGAAAGGGTGAAAGGAAAGAGTATGTTGCAAGAATAGAAAAGAACGCTGTTTGATAACGGTAACGAGGCTAAATATGCAGATACGGGAGGGCCGAGGGCGGGACATGAGTACGGGAATAAAGGATAAAGGGAAGTGAAGGGAGGGGAAGGGGAGGGAGATTTAAAGGGCCGAAGGTGGGAATCAGAGGAAGGGGAGGAGCGGCAATTTAAGGCTGCCAAGAAAGGTCACACACCCAGTGCCGGCGGGAAAGGTCAGGGAGCAGTGGCCTATCACCCCTACCCTACCCCCTACCCTCTCTCTCTCTATCTCTCTTCTCTCTTCCTTCTCTCTTTTCTCTCTCTCTTTTATCTTCTCTCCTACTCTCTTATTTTCCTCTCTCCTCTCCTTTCTTCCTTTCCTCTCTTCTCTTTCTTTCCCTCTCTCCTCTCCTCTCTTTCTTTTCTCTCTCCTCTCCTCTCTTTCCCCACTCTCCTCTCCTCTCTTCCTTTCCCTCTCTCCTCTCCTCTCTTCCTTTCCCCTCTCTCCTCTCCTCTCTTCCTTTCCCCTAACCTTAACCCTTACTCTTACTTTACACCCTCACACACACAACACACACACACACACACACACACACACACACACACACACACACACACACACTCTCTCTCTCTCTCTCTCTCTCTCTCTCTCTCTCTCTCTCTCTCTCTCTCTCTCTCTCTCTCTCTCTCTCTCTCTCTCTCTCTCTCTCTCTCTCTTCTCTCTCTCTCTCTCTCTCTCTCTCTCTCTCTCTCTTTCTCTCTCTCTCTCTCTCTTCTCATCTCTCTCTCTCTCTCTCTCTCTCCTCTCTCTCTCTCTCTATCTCTCTCTCTCTCTCTCTCTCTCTCTCTCTCTCTCTCTCTCTCTCTCTCTCTCTCTCTCTCTCTCTCTCTCTCTATATATATTTATATATACATGTAAACACACTTCTTTAACCTTCCTTCCCTTACCCCTCCCCTGGAAATTTCCCCTTCCTTCCATCTCCCTGTTTCCCGGTTCCCCTCTAAGCAGGATATTATCAAGGGCTTCTCGAGGGAAGGTACAAGGGGCAGGCTGATGGTGGATGTCCTACAATTACTTTTTTTGTGCAATATAATGAAAAAGGATAGGACATTGATCGCTACAACTTATCAATTTAAGGGGAGGTATGGATTAAAGGGAAAGGGGTTTTTTTTTTGCGTAAGCTAATATGTTTGTTGGGGTCCCCTTCCTCTCTTTCTTTCTTCTCTCTTTCCTTTTCTCTCTCTCTCTCTCTCTGTCTGTCTCTCTCCTTCTCTCCTCTCTCTCTCTCTGTCTGTCTGTCTCTCTCTGTCTGTCTGTCTGTCTGTCTGTCTGTCTGTCTCTCTCTCTCTCTCTCTCTCTCTCTCTCTCTCTCTCTCTCTCTCTCTCTCTCTCTCTCTCTCTCTCTCTCTCTCTCTCTCTCTCTCTCTCTCTCTCTCTCTCTCTCCTCTTCTCTCTCCCCGTCTCTTGCGTAGCCAATGCATATTCCTGTACAGTGCGTGTGGATGTATGGTAGTCGGTGACGATTTGGAACAGTAGTGGTACGCGGTAGGCAGGTGGGAGTGTGGAGCAGTGTGTCAGGTGGTCTTCGGAACCCTCAAACCCACTTACTCGGCCCTCCCCTACTCCCCCCTCTTCCCCCTTCCCTTTCGCCGCTGTCCCACGCTGTCACCCCAGTCTCCCGTTTTTCCTTCTTTTCACCCGGCGGTCGTTCTTACTCTTTTCGATGTCCTCTTGATTCTGTTGCCACTACTGTTTTTGCTTCTGTTTCTGCTTGCACCTCTTCATTGTCTGTTCTTTGTCCTTTCTCCTTTTTGGCCTTCCTCCTGTTTCGTCGTCACGTTTAGTTCCACCTTTAGGGTTCCTCTCTCTTCCTGTTCTTACTATAGCTACTCTGAATATTCACCTCTGTTTGTTTTTTTTCGCGTTTATTTCATATTCTCATTCATTCATCCTCTCTCATTTCCTCCTCCTCCTTCCTCTCTCGGCGTAAAATGAACAAAGCAATTAGCTGCATTCCATTGTAAGGAGGAAGGTTCAAGCATACCGAAATTGACCAGAAGAAAGAAGATTAAAAATGGAGGATTGTAAAGCGAATGAAGAAGAAATTGTAGGAGGAAAAGGTAGGAAGGGGGAAGGAGCCGATGTCGTTGTAGTGGTAGAGGTCGTTAGGAGGCCGGAACTCCTGTACGACTTCACCTCCGCCGCCCACTGTGCTGCCAGGCGCACGACCACTATGAGACGTTCCACCTCTTCCTCTGTTGCAACGTGGCCTCCGTTTGTGTGTCTGTATGTGTGCATTTGTGGATGAAAATGTGCGTGTATTTATGGATGTACTTATATGTGTAATTATGGACGTCGTGTCTCAGTGATGGCGAATTCGGGGCTTGGGTTCGTTCGCCCGCGCCTTCTGCCATTCACGCGGAATTCGAGCCGTGTTTGGTTTTGTTTACGGGTCTCTATCGATAATTTCAGGTGGATCGCGTCTCACCTCCTGCTTTCTTTCCCTTCCTACATGATTGGGCTTTGGGAATTTCAGCGCTGACGCAGGTTCTTTTGTTGTTGTTGTCGTCGTCAGTCGCGGCAGGTGTGGCCGAGTAATGATTAATTAGGTCGAACGTGCTGTGGAGTCGGGAGGCCTGAATGGTTGTCTCACCCCCCCCCCTCCGCACACCCTCCCACCTCCACCCGCCTCGGAATGACTCGTAGGTTGTATCTAGGGGCTGCTGCGTTCGCTATCAATTCACTATTCACTCCATGCAAACAATTGGTTGAGAAGGAGGAGTGTAAGAGAAGAATAAGTGGCAGGAAGTAAGGAGGATGGGAGAGTCGTGTGCGAACCAAGAGAAGATTCTAGATCATTTGTCTACGTTCACGTTCTTCCCCCCCCCCCCTCCTCCTGCTCCATCATCTCCGCCCCTTCCCTTCCCTTCCCGCAACTGTGGTGGGGGGAGGGGAGGGGGGGTTGACGGTCGGCGATGGTGCTCTGTTGCTTATTTTTTTCTATTGATTTGGGTTCCGAATGCTTATACACTGACTCACTTACTCTCGAACAGACATCGCAAATACACACACGTACACATTTACTCGTGCACATATATATGAACATGCTTACATAACTAAACATTGTCTTACACATGAACAATTTAAGCTGTTTGGGATGATGATAATTTACGAACCCATGGCCTTTTTCAATTATGCTGAGACACAGTGCACGAGGTTCATATCCAGCCAAGGCGCCGTTGTGTCTGACAGCGACGGCGTTAAGTTGACGTCATCTCGGTCAAATAATGACGTCACACGCTGGGAGACGTCGCGGTATTGACTACGAATATTCTCGAATCGTCTTGATTATTAAACAACTACGGAAAGTTGCACCACCTAATGACAGGTGGCAGAGGAATGCATGGGTGGGGGGGTGGGCGTGGGCGTGAATCTGCCTCTCTCAGCCTGGGGCTTTCCCGGGGGCGGAAGAAGGGGGCGGCGAGGCGCTCTTGCTAAGGGGGTTCTGCGGCTTTTTCTTTCTTTAGTTCCATTTGCTTTCCCCTTACCCTTCCTCTGTGCCCCTTTTTTCGCTTTCGTCTTTTCCCCTTCCTCATTTCACTTCACTTACCTTTTCATATCCCTTTCTTTCTTTTATCAAGCCCATATCCCTCCCTCCTCATCTTTCTTCTTCGTCTTTTTCGTCCTCGTCTTCGTCGTCTTTTTTTTCAACTTTCTTCTCCCTCCTTCCCCTTACATTTCTTATCTTCCCTCTCCCATTTTCTCCCCGCGCTCTATTCCGCTTTCCGTTGCCCTCTCTCTCCTCCCCCCCCTCTCTTCCTCCAATAGCTCAGGAGTTCACATACATAATATACCGTGGTTATACTTTCCGATACGACCATCAGGCGCAGCAGAAAGTGACGTTGTTTTCTCTTTTCGTATAAAGATTCCTTCCCAGTTGCCTGAGGGAGTGGGGGGGGGTGTAGAGAGTGAGGGAGAGGGGGGGAGGCCTCACTATGGAGGTATTTGGCTCGGGGCTAGAACTGTCACACGGACGCACGCAAGGCACAAGGGGAGGAGGAAAAGAGGGGAGAAGATAGAGACGAGAATGGAGGAAAGAGAGGGAGAGGTAGAGTTTTCTCAAATCATTGCTGTTCCATAGGTTAAATATGCAAAGGATGTGTCATTCTCAACGCGTGGGAATCTGATACTCGATTGTAAGTGAATGATGTGGATTCACAAACCGGGCGAATTACAGCTCTATACGAACACTTAAATAAGAAAAGTTGAACAATTAAGCGAGAAACAAGAGGGTAGTTGATGCATTGTGCAACACATTTCTTGAAGTGCATCTTGGGAATGACAGCGCAGGGCGAAGGAGGGAAATGTAAAGTAAATGTCAAAGAAAAGAAAAGGTTGAAGATTAAGATGTAAAATTATTGTAGAAAACGTAAGGAAAGGAAACAAGCGAAGAACAATACAGAAGACGTTATTGAGAAAACCGAAGTAAACAGAGGGCGGAGAATAACGCGGAAGAAACGAGTAAAAAAAAAAAGCAAGAGAAACAAATGTAGAAAAATGCAAGTAAACCAAGTAAAGAGAAGGCGTAAAACAATATCGGAACCACAAAGGAAGACAACAAAGTAAACAGAATGCGGAGAAGAAAGCAGAAGACTTAGAAAAAATTAAAACAGAACCAACAGAAAATGCAGAAGACGCCAAACATAGAAGGAACGAGAGAGGGGCGACGGGGAAGAAGGAGGCGGCGGCGGCGAGTGGTGATGCAGCGTCGCCTTGGGAGTGACACACCATCCTGACGAGGGCGCGATCGGCGGAGGGCGGAAGTGCGAGGTCAGGTCGCCGTCACGTGTTCCATGCAGGGCTCGGAGGGCTTGTATGTTCGCTAATTGCCGCGGCGCTGATGGGTTTATTGTCGCCGTTGACGTCTGTTGCTCGCTGTGATGCTGGGTCCTCGTCCTTTGGTGGGGTTGTTGGTGGTGTTATTGGGTTGGGAATTGATTTGGTTTGGGAATGTAGCGGATCGTGTGATTGTTGAAAATTCCATTGACGTTTGAATTGTGTTCGGGGGGGAAATATGGTTTGCAAGCTGAGCTCGTAATGAACACGGTGCGAGGTCGTAAAGAATGATTAATCAAATACCTTTACCCGAAAAAATTGCTGAGTAAGTCTTTGCGTTCGAAATCAGCGAGCAAATTCTTGAAAGCTTCGTGTCATCGGCGACCAGAGAGGCAGCGACAGTTAGGATGAACTCAGGCATCTCCGTCAAGACTCCGTCGACTTTGCGGACGCTCCGAAGACGAAGGCGAAGGGTAGGAGGGAGGGAGGGAGGATAAAGGGGCGGGGGGAGGAGGGCGTGAGTAATTGGTTCTGTATTTCGGTTTGTACTCGATTGATTTACTTTACATTCTTTGTCGTTATTGCCTTTGCCCTTCCCCCTCTACCTTCTCTCTCTCTCTCTCTCTCTCTCTCTCTCTCTCTCTCTCTCTCTCTCTCTCTCTCTCTCTCCTCTCTCTCCTCTCTCTCTCTCTCTCTCTCTCTCTCTCTCTCATCCCCCTCACTCTCCTCTCTCTCATCCCCCTCTCTCTCTCCTGTCTATCCCTCCTCTCTCTCTCTCTCCTCCCTCCTCCTGCCTTCCTATGTCCTTTCCTCACTCATCCCCCCCCTTCTTTCCTTTCCCCTTCCCTCACTCCATCACCTCCTTCCCTATCTCCCCCCTTAACCCCTCCTTTCGTCCCTCCTCCTCCCTTCGTCCCTCCCCCTCCCTTCGTCCCTCCATCTCCCTCTGCTCCGTCCTCGTGACAGAGAAATCTTGAGACCCGCGGCATCTTGCAGGGCGATGGAGGGTCCTTGTTGTTTTGATTATTAGCGGGCGGAATGCGAGGGGAATCATAACACACACGCACGCTTATAAGAGAAAGGAATGGAAGGAGGGAAAAAAGGAGCGAAAGGGAGGGGAGAAAGGGAGAAAGGGAGGAAGGGAGGAGGGGAAGGAGAGGTTAATGAAGTGGAAGATCGGTTGAAGTTGTTGAATTACAGTGATTTTTGTGTTTATATTTTTCAACTTTTTTGTTGTTCATATTTTGTTTCGCGCTCTCCTTTTCATTCCATTCACTTCCGGTACCATTTGAGTGAGTAATCACTTATGTCCCGCTCGTATACATCTACATAACAGCTGTGTGTGTACAAATATGTGCGTGAAAGGTGCGCGTACACACACACACGTACACGGACACACACCGTGCGAGCCTTCCGCTTAGTGTGAGAAATGTACAGGAAGTGTTCTCTGAGCCAGCTCATTATTGCTGTGGTGAGGCGGTGGTTGCTGCCACTTTGGGCTTTGGGATGAGGGACCTGATAAATGGGGAAGAGGGGAAAGAGAGAAAATACTTTGATAAAATACGGAGAATGGGAAAGGAGAGAGAGTCTTATGCTAGACTGTGGATGAAGGGAAAGAGAGGAGGGAAAACTTCTGATAAATTGAGGAAGAAGGGAAGAAGAGAGAACCTTTAAGTGTGATGAGGGTCAGGGGAAAATGAGAGAAAAGTCTCCGAATAATGAGGAAGAGAAAAAGAAAGTAAAAAAAAAAAGAAAACAGATGTATTATGTAAGAATGAAAAGAGAGAAAAAGAAGAACATGGAAGAAGAGGAAAATCGTATGATAAATTGAGGAACAAGGGAAAGAAAAAAAAAAAAAACAGCGATGAAAAGAGGAAAATGAAAAGGTGAAACGAATGTCCAAGAAAATTGGTCTTTTAAAAAAAAGATGCTTAGGCATTTTATAAATGATAAGATTTGTTCGCAAACGAGGTTTTCTTTGTGACATACCAGATCGAAGATAATACGATTGGTGAAAACTGTATTTATTTTCCTGCATATTATAAATTCATAGGATGTTGTATAATTGCCTGAGGTTCTCAGCAGGTAGAGGCACAGGTGTTGTTACAGGGGGGGGGGGGGGGGGGGGGGAGTCACTCTCTCTCACACTCTCTCTCTCTCTCTCTCTCTCTCTCTCTCTCTCTCTCTCTCTCTCTCTCTCTCTCTCTCTCTCTCTCTCTCTCTTCTCTCCTCTCTCTCTCTCTCTCTCTCTCTCTCTCTCTCCCTCCCCCCCTCCCCACCCTCTCTCTCTCTACCCCCTCCCCCCACTCTCCTCTCTACCCCCCCCCCCTTTGTCTCCCTCTCTCTTTCCCCACCTCTGTCTACCTCTCCTCTCCCTCCTTTATCCTCCC
>NW_020869899.1:40000-55000 GCF_003789085.1 Penaeus vannamei
ATCTCTCCATCTCCTTCCTCGCTTCTTTCTATCTCCCACTCCCCTCCTCACCCACCTTTTTTTCTCCCTCACCCCCTTCTCTCCTCCTTTTTTCTCTCTTTCCCCTCTCTTGTTTCTCCTTCCCCTCTCTTCTTTCTCCTTTCATCCTACCGACTGATAAGAGCGAGGGCGAATGTCTCACGCCGAGGATTGTCATTGTTTTTTTCTGTATTTGTCTTTGTCTCCTGCTTGTTTGTTTTTGTTTCTGTCTTTGATGTCTGCTTTTTTTCGTGTCGGCCGTGTCTTTTGTCCTTTTTCTTTGTTTGATTTTCTGTCTGTCTGTCTGTCTGTCGAATCGGGAATCGGGAGCCAGAAGCTAGAACGACACGGATAATCAGGTAATCATTCAGGTAGACAGTGAAATGACGGATTGGCATGGGGGGGGTCACAGGGGAGAAGCAAGGGGGTAAAAGGAGAGGGAGAAAGGGAAACGGAGGAGGAAGGAAGGAGAGGAGATAGAAAAAGGAGAGGGAGGAAGAAAGGAAGGAGAGGAGAGGAGAAGGGAAAGGGAGAAAGGAAGAAAGGAAGGAGAGAGAAGAGAGAGTGAAAGGGGAGAAAGGGGAAAGGGAGAAAGGAAGGAGGAGAGAGGGAAGGAAGGAAGGAAGGGGAGGAGGAAGAAGGAAGGAAGGGTGAACAGAGACAAAGGTAGAGAGTGAGACCGAGACAGAGATAGACAGAGAGAAAGAGAATTTGTGTGTGGTTAGCGGTGTTGGCAGGAGGGAGACGAAGGTGACAACCGAGCAAGGTTATTCGTGTCTCGGGTACTGTTTTCCCAATAAGACGCAGGGTAAACAGTGGTGCGTGACGGAGATTCACGGAAGATGAGATTATACCATCCCCCCGCTTTCTCTCTCTCTCTCTCTCTCTCTCTCTCTCTCTCTCTCTCTCTCTCTCTCTCTCTCTCTCTCTCTCTCTCTCTCTCTCTCTCTCTCTCTCTCTCTCTCTCTCTCTCTCTCTCTCTCTCTTCTCCTTCTCTTTCTCTCCTTCTCTCTCTTCTCTCCTTCCTCTCCTCTCTCTCTCCCTCCCCGCATCCCCCTCCTTCCCTTCCTTACTTACTTCCGTCGCTTTCTCCTCCCCTCCTTCCTTCCTTTCTTTTCTTCCTTCTTATCCGTGCATCTCCACCCCTTGCCTTTCCCTCCGCCCTCCTCTACACGCGTGTTTTTGTGTTAATTTCCGTGCGTGCGTGTGCGTTCTTGTGCGCGCGCTCTCTTATGCGTGCGGACGGAAGGAAAAAAAAACAAAATACCTCGCGTGTGGTGCTCGAGGCTTTCAGGGAGGAGACCCACGCGGAGCCTTGCATCGCGGGGCAGTTCTGACGAGGCCGCCCCGTCATAAGCGCGATTCGCTGTAAACGATTAAGCCGATGCCCACGGGTCTGTGATGGAGTACACGAATGCGTGAGTCGTGGCGAGTGTCACGAGTGTCATGAGAGTCGAAGAAGTGAGGGATCGTGAATGAATGATTGACACGGGCCTGGTGCCATCGGTTAGCCCGTTCCTGCAGGTGACAAATGTGACCGGTGTTTTGAAGCGGAAGGGTGTACGGACGAGTTTAGGTGTGGTTGGGCACGATTATTGTTATTGTTATTATTTATTTGTTTATTTTATTTTTATTTTATTATATATATAATTTATATTCATTTTTTATTTTTTTTATTTTTTATTTATTATTTTTTTTATTAATTTATTATATTTTTTTTTTTTTGATAAAGCGATTATGCCGGATTTTGTCCATAGATTAATTTAATTGGAAATTAAACAAATAGAAAGATACGAACGTAACGTTTGCTAGATGAATAAAACATAATGGTTGCATAGAATATTGTTTAAGAATCTCACGAATGATATCCTTTACTTGTTGAGAAATCTCAAGAAAATCTAGTGAGTAATGAAGCAAAAACATTTGTTTATATATTTTGCAATCAATTTCGACGAGTTTGCAGTAAATGGCTGTAAGCGGTAGCGTGTTATGGTTGCAAAGTCAAGATGCTTGTGGTGAGCGTTGTAGCGGATGACGTGTCTGGTTGTTGTGGTAGCGGCGCGCGCCTTGGTGGTTGTTGTTATGGCGTAATTATGTGTTTGGTCTTGGGTGGAATATTTTTGTTTGTTATAGTTTGTTATGATTCCGTCAATCGAGGAATTTTAACTTCTGAATATGTATTTTAGGTTAGGCGAGTCTTCCGTATGTCCAGATGTATTTTATTTATTTATTCGTAAATATGTATTCTTATCAATGCAGACTCACGCACACTCAGGCATTCTTAACATAAGCAATACCTTTTATTGCGTTGCTGTAATACGTTACCTCCCAGCGCATCCCACACGCACGCTCGCGATCCACAAAAGAGTCGGATTGCGGCGCCTGGCTTTCCCACCTCCGGACAGAAACCTCGTGCGTAAGCCCCGGATCCAGGAATGCCGGTTCAGCACGAAGATGATGATGACGTCACGCTATGACTCACCTCGAGGTTCGGAGGGAGGTTGGGGGGGGGGGTGTCAACGGGTGGTGGGGGGAGGAGAGGGAGGAGGTCCAGTTGAACGCAGCATCATGCACGTGGCTTCCCCCCCTACTCCCCTCCCCCTCCCCTTACTCCTCTTTCCCCGTTCCCCCTTCCCCGTCTCCGTTACCATCCTCTCCCTCCCTCTCCCCCTTCCCTCAATCCCCCTCCTTCTCCTTCCATTGCCTCTTCCCACTTCGTACTCGGATCGGATTTGCATGTCGTATTGTTCGTTTCGGATTTCTAATTTTCTCTTTTCTTGTTTCCCCTTCTTTTCATATATATTTTTTAATCTACTTCTCTTTTGTTAGGATAATATGCATGTGTGATGTGTTTTCCCAATGACCTGTCTTTCAGATACAGTAAGGATTGTGTATATGATTTAAAAGTCCTTTGTTTTCTTTTGATGCAATAATTGGTGCAAATGTTTTAGGAGTAATTTGTGTTGATTGTATATATTTTAGAACGTTAAGTATGTGGAAGCAAATATTTCACAATGGCAAGTTTTTTTTTCCCCCAGTTGTTATATTTTTTCGCGTTTACGGCATGTTACGCTACATACTTCCGTTACAGGGGGTTGGACTTGTTTTGATTTCTTTTTTTTTCCGTTTTCCAGGTATGTTGGTCAGACGAAGTGGATGGAGATGGACAGTGCCGTTCGCGGTGAGTCATTCTGGAAGGTTCGGAGGGAGAGGGAGGAAGGGGGACTAGAGGAGAGGGAAGGGAGGAGGGAGGAAAAGAGATAAAAGGAGAGGGAAGGGAGAAGAGAAGAGAAATGGAGAGGGAGAAGAGGAGTGGAGAGGGAGACGTAGAGAGGGAAGTAGAAGAGAGAGAAGAGAGGAGTGGAGAGGAAGCAGAAGATAGAGAGAGCAGAGAGAAAAATGTGTGTGTGTGTATGTATGTGTGTGTGTGTGTGTGTGTGGTGTGTGTGTGTGGTGTAAGTGTGTGTGTGAGTGTGAAGTGAGTGAGAGAATGAGATTGGAAAAAATAAAGGAGAGGAGGGATAGAGGTATGGTGGTGATGGCGAAAGATAATTATGATAATGAGAATGAAAGCAAAGAAACACTTATGATAAGATAAAGAAAAAAACGGACATTTTTTGCGATGGTGAGATTTTTTCAGAATAGGAAAAGGGAGGGGGGAGAAGAGGAAATTGGTTAAAAGGAGAGCTATGGGAAATGAGAAGAGAAAGAGGAGTTTAAGAAGTAGTAAGAGAGAAGGGAAGAGAGAGAAGGAAAAGAAAAGGGAGTAAGTAAAGGGAACCGAAAGAGAGTGAGGAAGAGAAAGGAAATGAAAGAGAATTTACACGGAAAGAAAGGGCAGGTCTCACACACACACATACATACATTCATACATACATACATACATACATACATACATACATACATACATACATACATACATACATACATACATACATACATACATACATACATACATACATACATACATACATACAATACACACACACACACACACACACACACACACACACACACACACACACAACACACACACACACACACACACACACACACACACACACACACACACACACACACAATCAGAAAGGGGAAATTGAAGAAGAGGAAGAGGAAGTAGAGGAATAGCGGAACCAAAAGAGAGAGTGGGGGGGGGAGGTGTATTGTGTGGAAGAAATGGAGTTTAAAGAGAGAGTTGGAAAGAGGGAGAAGAGTAGAAGGAGAGTTTAAAGAGACAGAGTGGATGTGAGAGAGAAAGAGGAAGTGGGGTGGAGAAGAAGAGGAAAGAGATATTCCATGCAAGAAGAGGGTGTTAAAAAGAGAGTTGCGAAGAAGAATGATAATAACAGGGGACGCTAAAGAGAATGGAGGAGAGAAAAAGGAGGAAGAGGGATCGAAGGAGGAGAAGAGAAAAAACAGATTCCATGCAAAACCAGGGATTTTAAAGAAAGAGTTTCCAAAAAGAACAAGAACAAGAACAAGGGGACCAAAAGAGACCGTGGAGCGAAGAGAAAAGAGGAAGGGGAAGGGGAGGAGAAGAGGAAAGGAAAGAGATGTTCCATGCAAGAAAAGGGATTTTAAAGAGAGTTGCGAAGAGGAAGAAGAACGTGGAGAGAGAGAGAGAGAGAAGAGAAGAGAGAAAGAGAGAGAGAGAGAAGAGAGAGAGAGAGAGAGAGAGAGAGAGAGAGAGAGAGAGAGAGAGAGACAGACAGAGAGAGAGAGAAGGAGAAGAGACAGAGAGGGAAAGAGCAGAGAAGGGAGAAGAGACAGAGAGCGAGAGAGCGCCAGAGCCTCGCAACGGTTCACCAGGTGACGACGCACAGCACTCCAGGAAATCTTATCGGCCAACTAGACCATGACGGGAGTAGGCAGTGTCGGGGACGCTCCTGGTGTCGGCGCCAGCAGGTATGGTGGGGCGTAGTGACAGGTATAGTGAGTGGGAGGGAATGGGGGAGAATCAGAGGGAAGGATGAAATGGAGAGGAGGAGAGGGAGGGGGGAGGAGGAGATGGATGGATGGGTAGAGGTGGAGACGGAGGAGAAAGGGAGGAAGGGAGGAGGGAGATGAAGAAAGGGAAGAGGAAGGTGATGAAAGAAAGGGGAGGAGGAGATGGAGAGAGAAAGGGGAGGGGGGAGATGGAGAGAGAAAGAGAGAGGGAGATGGAGAGAGAAAAGAGAGAGGGAGATGGAGAGAGAAAGGAGAGGAGGGAGATGAGAGAGAAAGAGGAGGGAGGTGGAGAGAGAAAGGGAGGAGGGAGGTGGAGAGAGAAAGGGAGGAGGGAGATAAAGAGAGAAAGGGAGAAGGGTGATAAAGAGAGAAAGGGGAGGAGGGAGATAAAGAGAGAAAGGAGGAGGGAGATAAAGAGAGAAAGGGGAGGAGGGAGATGGAATGAGAAAGGGAGGAGATGGAGGTAGGTACGTAGGGTTTATGATACACATTATAGACAGAAACAGACATAGAATGACAGCACGGCAGCCAAAGTGAGGAAAATGAGGTAGTGACGGAGTTGGATGTGGCAGACCGTTTTGATGTTGTTGGTGAGTCACTCCACGTGGTGCGAGAGAGTGACGCATCGCCGCCGCCGCCGCCACCACTACCTGTTTTACCTGAACACTGTCCTCCCTTTTCCTCTCTTCTCTTCCCTTTTCCCCCTTTCTGTTCGTCTGTTCCCAGTTTCTTCGTGTCGTCTGTTCCCTGTTCCTTCGTGTCCTTCTGTTTCGTCACGTAACTTTTGGTGGTGGTTTTTACGCCTCAACCTTTAGCTCGTGTTTCGTCAGTTGTCTCTGTTTCTCTCTCTCTCTTTCTAGTGTTTTCTCACTTATTTTTCTCGCATTTCCTTTCTTATTGCTTTTTCTCGCGTGTCTTTACGTCTCTCTCTTCCCCCTCATGTTTCTTCAGTTCTCCCTCTTTTCCTTGCACGTTCTCGGATCTCCCTCTTTTACGAATCGTTTTTTGGTCGTATTCCCTTTTTATCCCTTTTTATTCCTATCATTCATTTCCGTTTCTGGCATTCCTCTTCGCCTCTCTCCTTCTCTTCCCATCTTCCCCATACCACTTCCTGTTGTCCTTGGCGCTTGTGTTGTGTGCTGCTTCTGTCTCTTGATTTTTCTGTGAGGGAACTTTTCTGCGCTTCCTGTGTGTGTGTGTGTGTGTGTGTGTGTGTGTGTGTGTGTGTGTGTGTGTGTGTGTGTGTGTGTGTGTGTGTGTTTTGTCTGTTTTTCTTATTTTCTGGTATTGCTTTTTTCTTTTTTCTTTTTTTTATTTGGATGCTGTATCTATGGCCCGTACTGTCTTCGCGTTTCTTATTTTGCTTAGATTTCTTCCTTGATTTTGATTTTCTCTTGATTTTTGCCTTTTCTTTACTATGTTTATCTTTATACTTATTTTTTCCCCTTTTCTTCCTTTAATTTAATTGCTTGTTCCATGTTCTACCAATTCCAAGTTTGCCCTTTCTCCCTCACGCTTTTTCTAATTCTCCCTCTTCCTTTTTTTCTTCTGTGTATCCAATCTCTCCTACCATTTTTTTTCTCCCTTATTTTCGTCATATTTTTCTTGAACTGTCTTTGGTATTCTTCCTCCCCTTCGGTTATTTTATTTTCTCTCTAGTTTTATTCTCTCGGTTTCACTTCTCTATCTATCTCGTTTCGTCTCATCTTTTTCTCCTCTTCTCTCTTGTTCTCGTCTTTCCGATGTCACTGCCCCCCCCCCCCTTCCCCTCCCCCCTCCCTTATCATTCGACTCCTCGTTTTTTTGCGCTCGTAATTACTGTTGCCGCCGCGATGATCACCGAATAATTGCCGGAACATGGCAATTAATGTGCATCTAATGGGATTATCCAGATCATGTTGAAGTGTTGATGACCGTGTGTTGGGTGCGGGTGTTGAGGCGCGCGTTTGCGATAGATAGATAGATTGGCAGACAGACAAGCATACATACGCAGACAAACACGCATACGCAGAGACACATCCATACGCAGACACACATGCATACGCACACATACATTCATACGCAGACACACACGCATATGCACACACACATGCATACACAGACACACGCATACACGCGCACGCACACGCACACATGCATGCATGCACACTGAGGCAATATCGAGGGCGTGTGCGAAGACCGGCAAAGATGATGATGAAAGCGCGGATGTGGAGGAGCGATTGTGTTTGGCGATGGAAATGATAAATGTGATAATGAGATTAATGTCGACGAGGTTGCGTCTGATAGCGGGCACTTTGATGCCGTGGTTCTGATTAGTGGCAGTTGCCGTGTATTTATATCGGCGACACGGCTGACGCGAACCCCCTTCGTCAGCACCGGTCAGTGACTTCGTTGTCGATGATAATAATTAATGGTGATAATCCGGTTTGACGCCTGGGATTCCCCTGCTCGGGTCGAAGGCGGTGCCCTTGCCGGACCTTGGTACTCGTAGTGGCGCCCCGGCAAGATTGCATGGCCTTCGGGACGTCAACCGGCTTCGGGAGGCAAACGTCTGCTGTGGTTTTTTTTCTTCTTCTTCTTCTTCTTGTTGCTGTTGTTGTTATTGTTATTGATGGTGGTGGTGATGAATAATGTCGTTATTATTATTATTTTTTTTTATTATTATTTTTTGCTGGCGTGCTTCTTATATGAATAATTTTAATGAAGGATAGAAAATGAGTGGTAATGTACGAGAATACTATGAGGAACGTGCGTTGTTCAAGGATAGTGGGAAGGGGAAGGTATAAGGAGGTTGACGTACAAGAATGGTATAAGGTGTACGTTCGATGATATTAGGCCTATGTGTGCAAATGTACAAAGTGAAGGTAGGCCTATGTGTGCAAGTGTACAGAGTGGAGATAGGTCTATGTGTGCAAATGTACAAAGTGATGGTAGGCCTATGTGTGCAAGTGTACAAAGTGGAGGTAGTTCTATGTGTGCAAATGTACAAAGTGATGGTAGGCCTATGTGTGCAAGTGTACAAAGTGGAGGTAGGTCTATGAGTGCAAATGTACAAAGTGGGTAGGCATATGTGTGCAAGTGTACAAAGTGGAGGTAGTCTATGAGTGCAAATGTACAAAGTGGAGGTAGGCCTATGTGTGCAAGTGTACAAAGTGATGGTAGGCCTATGTGTGCAAATGTACAAAGTGATGGTAGGCCTATGTGTGCAAGTGTACAAAGTGGAGGTAGGTCTATGTGTGCAAATGTACAAAGTGATGGTAGGCCTATGTGTGCAAGTGTACAAAGTGGAGGTAGGTCTATGTGTGCAAGTGTACAAAGTGATGGTAGGTTTATGTGTGTACAAGTGTAAAAAGTGAAGGTAGGTTTATGTGTGTGCAAGTGTACAAAGTGAAGGTAGGTCTGTGTGAGCAGAGTGTACAAAGTATATAACGGATACTCGCGTACAAGGAATGTACAAAGGGGTGCAAGAACAGTATAATACAAGGAAATATTATAAGTAGGCAAGTTCATGGTATTACAAAGCGCCACTTTGCAAGGGACATCAGCGTCCGAGAATAGCATAAGGAAAGAACACGTATGCATATCAATCTGATTACAGCCGCCACTTAGACCCTTAAAAGCGCCTATTGAATTCCTGTCGCGTCGCCGTTTCGTCTGTCCCGCCTCGCCGACCGCAGCCACGAGGAAGCCAGAGTTATTTGCGGGAGTCTGTGGCCGAGCTCTCTTTGATTGTGTTGCGTCCTTGTTGCAGGGTCGCCGTCGGGAGAATCATGTGATGTTGCATCGCCGACAGGAAGACGAGCGGCGAGTGGCCGAATTTGGCGAGGGAAGAGGCGTGATTTGTGTGTGTGTGTGTGTGTGGGTGTGGGGATTTTTATGGACAAATATGGCGCGAAAATAATTGCGGTTTTGGTGTACTTGTTTTTTTTTCATGGCTTCCTTGTGTTTTGGGTTGGGGTTTGGTTGTTTGATGGGAAAGAAAGTCACTGCGAGGGAAAAGGCTTTCATCACTTGCACGTTTTTATTATTGTTGTTTTTTTATTGGGGGTTGAGGGTTTTACGACTGTAATTTCTCGTATTCTCAATCGTCATTACCGCGACGTATCGCCATCATGGCCGCGACGTATCACCACCATAGCCACTACCATC
The DNA here is from genome assembly GCF_003789085.1 of Penaeus vannamei. Lineage (NCBI taxonomy): Eukaryota > Metazoa > Arthropoda > Malacostraca > Decapoda > Penaeidae > Penaeus > Penaeus vannamei. The sequence goes on from NW_020869899.1 coordinate 49,115, forward strand.
ACCACCACACAGCCACATTCACCGCCACCACCAAACAATCACATTCACCACCATCTACCACAAGTACAATCGCGCAGTAATTCCCCGATTGAAGGCGCTGGGAACGGCCGAACGCGCGATCCGGAGAGAGCCGGAAGGTCCTCTCTAAAAGGAAAGTCTTGGGGGGGGGGGAGACGGGCGGTGCGAGGTGCGGGCGGGCAACCATCTGGCACGAAGGTCAAGGATGCGGTGGGAAGAAAGCATGGTTGGGCGTCGAGGAAAGTCTGGGGAGAAAGGTGCGTGCGTGCGTAAGTGCGTGAGTGAGTGAGAAACCGACTCAGGTGGGGGGGGGGGGGTAATTCGATGAGGATCGTGCGATTCTCTGTCTGCGTCTTTGTTCTTAAGCGTGCGTTTTTGAATTGATTTTTTCCTTATTGTTATCTTTTCTTTTCTCCTCCTTCTTTCCATATTTCTTGTCTTCTCTTTCCGTGCGGGCGCATGAAGGTGCCCTGTTGTTAAGTACCTGGAAAACCCTGTTTTGCGCATCTCGGCCGAATTACCGCTACCTCCGCGGCCGCCGCACCGCAACTCCGCTACCGCTTCGCGCGACCTCTCCGCGACCACACACGCCAGCGCTCCCGCAAGCCCCGCATGAACGCGAGTTAAGCTGAGTGCCTTCCCTCCGTAGAGCCCGTGGCACGTGCCCAGCTGCCCGCCCGGTGCCCGCCTGACCTTCCTCTCCGTGGGCGTTACCTAATACGGGCAGATTCTTGTGGGTTATCCGCAGCCGTCTCCAGCGTGCGGTGCTGCTGGGATACAGGGGGATACGATATTATTACGTCGGTGAACTGGTTGGTTACGATATGCGCGCGCGCGCGCACACACACACACACACACACACACACACACACACACACACACACACACACACACACACACACACACACACACACACACACACACACACACACACACACACACACACACAATATAAGCGCGCGCGCTTATATTTTTATTTGAATTGCTATTTGCATTTCTCATATTTAGTTAACCGTTTGTTTTTATTTTTGTTGTGATTTAACAGTCATCATCATCACCTCTTTCCCCCAAACCTTCCTTCCTCACTTCCGTATCATAAACTGGACCTGTAAACACTTACTAGTCTTGTAATTAGCATAAAGCGTGCATGTATATCCATAAATATACATGTATTTGCCCAACCACAGACGCACACGTACGGGAACCCGGTTTTGGGGGATGCATGGGGGGGGGGTGCATGGTGGGGCGTGACGCACTGTGCAGCCATCGGAAGGATTGCTTATATTCCTGCATTCACAACTGGCCCGGAAGCGGTGGTGGTCACCTCAACCCCTTCTCTCCCCCCCTTTCCCCCTTTTCCCTTAACACCCTCCCCGTTTCCGGATCGCCTCCTCACCCCTCCCCCTTCCCCCTATCCCTTCCTCCCTCCCCTATCCCTTCTCCCCTCCCCTATCCCTTCCTCCTCTTCCCTCTCCCCTTCCTCCCCTCCCTCCTGTCCCCCTCCCCTCTCCTCTCCTCACCCTTCCTCTACTCCCTCTCCCTTCCTCCCTCCCTATCCTTTCCGCCCTCCCGATCCCCCTTCCTCCCCTCCCCTATCCTTTCCGCCCCTCCCGATCCCCCTTCCTCCCCTCCCCATCCTTTTCCCCTCCCCCCCCCTTCCCCCTCCCCTCCCCCCTCCTCCCCTCCCCCCCTTCCCCTCTCCCCATCCCCCTTCCTCCTCTACCCTCTCCCTTCCTCCTCTCCCCTTCCCCCTCTCTTCCTCTCATTACTTTGCCCCTCGTTGCGTTCAGTTCGGGAAGGGTTGAGTGAACGCGTGTTCTGGCGTACAGTGTCGTCTTTGTTATTGATGTTACCTTCGTTTGCGTTACCCTTTCTTGAGAGAGTATAAGAGTTCTTCACAGGGATCATGATAGTCTTGTGGTAATTAGGATAACATTAGCAATGCTGGTGATGACTTTGATAAGGTTGTGTTAATATTTTTTCAGATGTCGTCACTATCATTGTTACCATTGACATGACTGTAATGTTTATCATGCATGTTGTTAGTAATTTTCTTCTTATTGTTATGGTCATGCTTTTGGTACTTTTCTCTGTGTTATCATCTATAATCATCTTTTTTTCATTATTGGCCTTAAAATGCTGGTGTTTTTCCCTGGAAGACATCGCCATTCATATTATTGTTGCCTTCCATCGCCAATGATACTAACGGTATTACTAGTGTCATTCATGCATTTTAGCGTTGTAGAGGAAGGTGACTGTGATTAAAACAGTCATCGTTTTAGTTATACTTGCACTTCATCTAGGCGCGGAAGAAGAGTCCGCATGAAAGAAAGAAAACGATAAGCAGAGGGAATAACAAATGCAGATGAAACACAAACATAAACAGAACTCGCAAGAAGGTTCCGGAGAGGAGTGGATTGATTAGATAGGCGCGAGGGTGGCGAGACGGAGAGACGGAGAGGGGAGACTGCGGAAGGGGAAGAGAGGCTACCGAGAGGGGAAGGAGGCCGCGGAGAGGGGAGTGGGGCGAGGCTACGGCATGGGAAGGAAGTCCATGGAGATGGGCGGGGGTCTACGGAGAGAGGGGAAAGTCCTCGGATAGGGGAAAGGGGCACGGAGATTGGGAAAGGAGAAAAGGCTCACAGAAGGGAAAGAAAGTCCACAAGTAAGGAAGGGAAACGAAGAAGGAAAGGCGGAGTAGGAAGAAAGTCCCCGGAGAAGGAGAGAGTATTGCGTAAAGAGAGAGAAAAGAATGTTTACGAAGAGGGAAGAGAGGCCACGAAGATGGAAGAGGGAGGGACTGCGTAGAGGGCAGGGGGGGGGTAGTCCCGGGAGAGGGAAGAAAGTTTCCGGAAAGGGTAAAAAGTCCCCGGAGGCGGAAGACAGACTGCTCAGAGGGAAATAGTTCACCGAGATGGAAGAGAGGCTACGTAGGGGGGAGAGAGAGGCCGCGAAGAGGGAAGAAAGTCTACGAGGCGGGAAGAAAGTCCGAAGAGAGGGGAGAGGGGCTGCGTAGAAGAGGGGGAAAAAAGGTCCGAGGAGAGGGAAGAAAGGGACTGTAGAAAGGAAGGGAAGTCCTAAAGCGTGGAATCGGTCTTTGGCAGTGAATCTCCCTCTGCTGGCTCGGACCTGAACTTCCAGCTGTCACTCTCTTGCTTTATTTGTTTGTTTGTAAGGCTGTTCTTTAAGATTTTCGAATGATTATTTTATTTCCATGTTGTTTAGGTGTAATTTGTTTAATGATATATGTTTTATTGTTTTGTGCTATCCATTTGTTAATTTTCTATAATTTTCTTGCTATTTTTCTAATTGTTGCCTGTGTTTTTTATTTTTAATGAGTAACGGTAGAAGAAACACTTTGAAAAAGGTCCGGCAGGTGTTCATTGCTGATATTCTTCTGCTGCTGCTGCCGCACCACCACCACAACCATAACTACTAATACTATAACTACCTTAATACTACTACCACTGCTACTACATTACTATTACTCTACTACTACTTACTACTACTATTACTATACTACTACTACTACTACTACTATTACTATTACTACTACTATTACTACTACTATTACTACTACTATTACTACTACTACTACTACTACTACTACTACTACTACTACTACTACTACTACTACTTCTACTCCCACTTCTACTACTACTACTACTACTACTACTACTACTGCTCCTACTCCCACTTCTACTTCTGCCACTACTCCTACTACTAAGCAAACAGTAACGCAGGTGAAGGAGCGAGTAAAGGGGATGGCAAAAGATGGCACCTGGAAGCCTCACCTGTTTTGCGTTTTGGACTAAGGCGTGGCGGATGGGGGGGGGAGTAGGGGGGTCGACATAGGGGATAGGGTACAGGTACATGCTCCACTGTCTTGTTTGGTTTCGTTATAACAAGTAGAAAAAGTGATTTGAAAGTGGATTTGGTTTGGATACACTTTATTTTTTTTATTTTTTTTTTATTTTTTTTTTGGTTTAGCTTTCCCTAACCTGGATTATACCCCAAGGCTTCTTTATTTTGGCCTTCAGTAGCCTAGCTTTCTTGTGCTTATCCTTCTCTGCTCTCCCCTACCGTAGCTGAGTCTAGCCTAACCTAGCCGTGTCAAGCCAAGCGTAGTCTAGTCTAACCAAGCCAAGCTTAACCTAGCCTCGCATTTCTTAACCTCCCTTCGCCTAGCCTAACCTAGGCTTTCCAAACCTCCCTTCGCCTAGCCTAAACTAGCCTTTCCAAGCCTAGCCTAACGTAGCCTTTTCAAGCCTAGCCTAACCTAGCTTTTCCAAGGCCTAGCCTAACCTAGCCTTTCAAGCCTAGCCTAACCTAGCCTTTATAAAACCTCCCTTCGCCTAGCCTAAACTAGCCTTTCCAAGCCTAGCCTAACGTAGCCTTTTCAAGCCTAGCCTAACCTAGCCTTTCCAGGCCTAGCCTAACCTAGCCTTTCCAAGCCTAGCCTAACCTAGCCTTTATAAACCTCCCTTCGCCTAGCCTAACCTAGCCTTTCCAAACCTCCCTTCGCCTATCCTAACCTAGCCTCCCGTCGCCTAGCCCAACCTAGCCTCTCCTAGCTTATCCTAGCCCCGGGTCACCTGCGAGACGGGGGCCGTGGAAGACGCTGGAAGACGTTCGCGTGTTGGTCGACTATCTGCTTTAGGCTTGAAACACGTGTACCCACCTGCCGGCTCGCACCCTCGGGCCCCTCGCCGTGTCGCCGCGGCCCTCGCCCGCCCCTTACCTGCTTCCTTGTACTCTCGCCGGCTGCGCCTTCGTCCCTTACGTATCCCCGTGGGAGACCACATGACCCCGGGCCGAAGGGAAGCCGTACGGGTGCTCAGCGGGGAGGGGCTGTTATCCGGTTAGGTCTGTGTGTCTGTCGTGCATGTCTGTGGGTGGTGGTCGGTGTTTTTTTGTTTGTTTGTTTTTTGTGTGTGTTTGGTCGCCTTCAGTTTCCGGGTGCGCGTAATTTTGGCGTTCGTGCTGCTCGGTGCACTTGCTTGCGGATCGATGGTCACACTTTCGTCACCTTCGCGTGCCTTTGCGCCGTCGGGGATGTCCTCCGCGAGTCTGGGATATTTGTGAAAATGTGAAAATCGGATATGGTGAGGGAGTACAACGTACATCTGCTCTTCTTTGCTCTATTCTCTTCACTCACTGAACATCCGTCTCTCTTCTCTCTCTCTCTCTCTCTCTTCCGGTCTCTTTCTCTCGTAGGAGTTCTCTGCTGACTGACTCTCTCTCTCTCTCTCTCTCTCTCTCCTCTCTCTCTCTCTCACCTCTCTCTCTCACTCTCTCAACTGATCTCTACATACATACGTGACTCTACTCTCTCTTCTCTCTCTCTCTCTTCTCTCTCTGGCCGTCACTCTCTCTCTCACTCTCAACCTCTCACTACTCACACTCTCTCATCTTCTCATCTCTACTCTGGCGTCTCTGCTCTTCTCTCATCGTCTCTCTCTCTCCTCTCATCACTTCTCACTCTCACTCTCACTCTCACTCTCTCTCATCTCTCTCTCTCTCTCTCTCTCTCTCTCTCTCTCTCTCTCTCTCTCTCTTTCCCTTCGCTTCTGCCCTTTCCTTCTTCTTCTCCCTTTTCCCTCCTATTTCCTCCCTCCTTCTTCCTTCACATCTTTCTTCCTTTGCCTCCTTACTCCCTTTCCCTCCACTCCCTCCCTCTCTCCTTCCCTCTCCCCCTCCAATCTATCCCTCTCTTCCTCTCTTTCGCCCCCCCCACAAGGCTACATAGCCAAGTCAAACTTTCGTTATGTCACAGCCCTCCCAGCGTTTACGTGGGATCCAGAACGTCACCTACGAGGAGGCGGGGCCGTCACCGCGCCCCGATCTATAAGAGATTGCTATAATGGT
>NW_020869899.1:67500-77500 GCF_003789085.1 Penaeus vannamei
CATATTTAGCGACTTGAATCGAAGGGAATAATAACAATGATTGTAGTCGCTGTTATTTTTATTGTTGCTTCTGTTGCTGTATTCGTATACCTGTAACGGAGATCGGTTCGTTCATGCCGTTTAGGGATTATTTTCCCTTTTAAGCGACCTTTAAATTCTGGTGTGTGTGAGGAGAGTCGGAAGGATACTGGTCTTGTCCCTTGTCCCTTCTCTCACCTTTCCTGTACCTCTCATTTCCCCTGTCCTCTGCACCTTTCCACCTTCTCCTCATCACGATTCTCTCTCTCTCTTTTCCTGTCTCTTCTCTTCTAATTTCATCTACTCCCCATTCCTCCCCTCTCCTCTCCTATTCCCCACGCGTCCCTGCTCAACCCTCAGTCATTCCTACCACCTGCTCGCCCTCCCTCCCACCTCTCCATCCATCATCTCCCTCTCCTCCTCCCTCTCCTCCTCACTCTCCTCCTTCTTCCCTTACTCTCACGCCCACCCTCCGACCCTACCCCCCATTCTGCCCCCACCCCCCTCCGCCAGGCGAGATCCTGCGTCTGGCAGACTGATTCATCCTGGGACTGTACACCTTGAGGGAGAACCTGTCCTTCCCTCGCCGTGAGTCACCCGCTGACCTGCCGGGTGCCGCGCCTGCGTGCTGCCTCGCCCTTCGTGACACGTGATGCGGAGGGAAACGCGGGAGGAGGGAGTGGGAAAAAAAAGGATGGGAGGGGAAGGGAAGGAAACTAGGCGGAGGATAGGAGGATAGAGATACCGGCGGTTGAGCGAGGGAAGAGAGAGAGAGGGAGGGAGGGAGGAGAAGAAGGGGGTGGGACAGATAGAAAGAGATAAGGATCGGGAACGGGTAGGGATGACGAAGAAGGGCGAAATGACGGGTCGCGAAAGTCCCCGTGATTTGAATTCATTTCGTGATAACCTGTGATAAGGCTGCAGGATTTTACTCTTCTCCCCCCCCTCCCCCCGCATCCCCCCCACCCGCCACGCACCACCGCACGCCCGATAGAAGGGAAAGACAGGCAGGCAAGGAAAGTTGTATCCGTTCATTTTGTTTATTGATTGATTAATGTTGATTGGAAGTGATTGCAATGAGCTCTTGTGATATTTTATCCCTCCTCTTTCTCTCCTTCCGTCTCTCTCTTCCATCCTCTTTCGCCCTTATCCTTCCTTGGTTTCCCTTCCTCCATCACCAACGCCTCTCTGTCGTTTTCTCACCCCCTCCTTCCTCTCTTTTGCCCTCCCTTTCCTGCTTTCTTCTCCTCTCCTTCCTTTCTTTCCTCACTTCTCTTCTTCTCCTCTTTCCTTCCCTTCTCCTCTCCTCTAATTCTCTCCCTTCCCCGTCTTCCTTGCCCTCCCCACTCTCCTCTTCCCTCCCCCTTCCCCCTTCCTCTCCCCTTCCCTCCCTTCCCCTCTCCCCTTCCCTCGCGCGTGTCTGTATCCGGACAGGCGTGATGGAGGCGCCCGGATAATTGGCCGGTTAAGCGTACGCTGAAGAGGGGGGGGGGAGAAAACGCCCCTCCTCTCCTCCCTCCTCCTCTCCTCCCCTCTCTTACCCTCCCCTCCCTATCCCTCTCCCTCTCCCTCTCCCTCCTCTTCCCTCCCCTCCCCCTCCCCCTCTCCCTTCCTCTCCCCTCCTCTCTCCTTCCCCCTCCCTTCCCCTCTCCCTCTCCTCTCCCTCTCCCTCTCCCTCTCCCTCTCCCTTCTCCCTTCCACCTCGTTTGTTTGTGTAATGTTGTTTATTGTGTGTGTGTGATTATATTTCTTCAGAACCTTCTTTCTCGACGTAGTTCGTTTTATTGTTTTTTAATCGGTGTGTATTTTAGTGTTACTGCGCATGTGATTTTTTTAATGGATTTTTTTTATGATGATTGGGTTAGGATGGTGGTTGTTGTTATAGTTATATTAATGATAATATTGATAGTAATAATGTTAATGATAATGACGATGGTTGTTGTTATTACCATTATTACCATTATTATTGTTGTACATCCGTTACTGCGATTGCTATTGTCTTTGTTCTCACAACTGTTACCGTCGTTGTTGTTGGTAAACTTGTTTTTACGTCATTTTCATTTATTTTTTTTTACTTCGCCATTTTATGTGCTTAGACATGATTTTATCTGTGCAATATTGATCTGCGAGGAGAGATAATTGTTTTAAGAAAATGAACGAATGACTCACTGTCAGCCTTGTGGTCCGTTAGTCGTTAGTCTTCTCTCTCTCTGTCTCTCTCTCTCTCTCTCTCTCTCTCTCTCTCTCTCTCTCTCCTCTCTCTCTCTCTCTCTCTCTCTCTCTCTCTCTCTCTCTCTCTCTCTCTCTCTCTCTCTCTCTCTCTCTCTCTCATCTCTCATACTCTCATACTCTCTCATACTCTCTCGCTCGCTCTCTTAGTTTTTGTGTGCTTGTTTGACTTATTCTTTATATTATATATATTATATATATATATATATATGGAGGCCTGTCCTTACGTGGCCGTGAGTTGGAAGAGCAAGGTAAAGATGGAGAAACCAAGGAATTCTTTTTTATTTTTTTCTTTCTCCTTTCTCTTTACACCGTTGCATTGTCGCTTTACCTTTCCTCTCTCTTACGTCTATTTTCTTTGCTCAACTCTCTCGTCTCCTCTCCATTCTCCATTTTATTTTCACTCCTCACATATCCTCTCTTTCCTTCGCTATCCTCTCTTCTCTCTCTCGTATCTCCACTCTCTTCTCCACTCTCATCTACCTTTCTTCTCTCTTCTCCGCTCTCGTCTTTCTTTCTCTCTTCTCTCTTTTCCCCTCTCATCTTTCTTTCTCTCTTCTCCTCCATCTTTCTTTCTCTCTTCCCCCCTCTCCCCTTTCTCTCTCCTTTTCACCTCTCCCCCCTCTCCCTTTCACCTCCCCTTTCCCCCCTCTCCCTTTCCCCCTTCCTACTTCCCTATCTCTTGTCCCCCCCCTCTCTGCGTTTATGCCTTTGGTCCGCGTGGCGTGAGGGATGCCTCGCACGCCAGATCTTGTAGGGGGAAGTAGCCTCCTTAAATGCTTTACAGTTATATCTCGACTCAATTAGTATACAGCCCGTGTGTGTGTTTGTGGCTGCCTGTCTGTCTGTTTGCCTTTGTGTGTACATGTGAGTGTATTTTTGTGTCAGGCTGTCTGTTTGCCTTTGTGTATGCATGTGAGTGTATGTCCGTGTGTGTTTGTGGCTGCCTGTCTATCTGTTTGCCTTTGTGTGTGCACGTGAGTGTATGTTTGTGTCTGTCTGTCTGTTTGCCTTTGTGTGTGCATGTCAGTGTATGTCCGTGTGGGTTTGTGTCTGCCTGTTTGTCTGTTTGCCTTTTTTTTTTTTTTTTTTTTTTTTTTTGTGTGTGTGTTGTGTGTGTAGCGTATGCGTGTGTGTTTACGGTGTATTGCTGTAGTCTGTAGCATATAACCTCTGGGTAGAATTGGTCACTGTTCCTCTCTACTCTCCATTCCTTAGCATCTACCACACCACACAAAGACCTGCACCCGAATTCGCAGAAAAGGTTTCCTTCTAGCACAATTCCAGTCTTGCTTCTAAACGTTTTCCCCTCTCTCTCTTTTTTCGGCCATTAACATTTACCTTTTTTTTAACGGAGGCAAAGGTCACCCTGTTCTAACTCCCGCACTGACCAGTTATTTCCACATTTTTAGGTCGAGGTAGGAGCCAAATCGTTGCCGGAGAAATTCCTTTGTTTACACTCGCGTCTTCGAATGTGCATGATGATGATGATGATTCCCCCCGTTTTCCATTAAAAAAGAAAAATGGTTGTTTTATTTTTTTTCGTTGTAATTGAAAAGCATTTTTCTGGTCTTTTAGGTGGTTATATTTTTTCTGGGGGAAATAGGAAGGGAGGATAGATGGGAGAGAAGGGAGAAGGTAAAATAAACAAGAGGAGAGAGTAAGGGGGAAGGGGAAGGGGTGGAGGGATAGAGGAAGGGAGAAGGGAGAAGAAGGAAATGGAAGAAGGGGAGAAGGGAGTGTAGGGGATGAAAGTTAGGGGAGTGAATGGGAGGGGAGGGGAGGGCATAGGGGTGAGGGAAACGGGAGGTTGTGAATTCTTCGAGTTCTTTGGATTTTTCTTGTGTCTTCGAGGCTTATCTTTGCGGTTGACTTTGAGGGAGTTTATTTCACTTAACGGATATTCGGATTACGTTTGCATGGCGGTTTCGTGACCGTCTCTCTCTCTCTCTCTCTCTCTCTCTCTCTCTCTCTCTTCTCTCTCTCTCTCTTCTCTTCTCTCTCTCTCTCTCTCTCTCTCTCTCTCTCTCTCTCTGTGTGTGTGTGTGTGTGTGTGTGTGTGTGTGTGTGTGTGTGTGTGTGTGTGTGTGTGTGTGTGTGTGTGTGCGTGCCGTGCGTGCGTGCGTGCGTGCGTGCGTGCGTGTGCGTGCCTGCGTGTGTATAGTCTGTGGTTATATTAGGGAAAGAGAGGGGGTGAGGGATATGGAAAATCAAGAGAAAAGGGCAGTCACCGCGCTTTTACTTTCTCGCATGTATGTATTTATGTACGCATACGCTTGAACTATTCGCACATATTCATGAAGGCAAGGCAGTAGGGAGATAGGAGGGGGGGGGGCTCAGGTGTGCGTGTGAGCAGCACCAATACCATGATGGACGAGGGGGCTTACAAGAGGGATGAAGACACTCCCCCCCCAGACTCCGCCTTCTCCAGTGCCCCCCCCCTCCCCACACACACACACAACCCGCCCCGCCCCTCCTCGCTTCTTGGCCCTTCCCGCCCTCATTTTTTTCCTTCTCTTATTTTCTTTCTGTTCTCCTTTACGAAATATGATAGTTTTTTTTAATGTTCTCTCTGTTTGAGGAGGAGAGAGACAGAGACAGAGACAGAGACAGAGACAGAGACAGAGAGAAGGGAGGTGGGGGATATAAAGACAGATAGATAAAGAACAACAGGAGGAGAGAGAAAGGGAGAAGAAAGGGAAGAGAAAGAGACAGACAGACGGATAGACGGGTAAAGAGGCAGAGCCCAACCTTGGCAGACCGAGCCCGAACGACTTCCTCGGGTCGTGCGGGCGGTGTCGGGAGCGTAAAGTTCTGGAAGCTGTTCATGACAGGATGTTGTACACGCCTTGTGGTCTCGCTGATGGATGCGGCGGCGGTGCTGGATGGCCGCGCTGTCTCTCCTCGCCCTTCTCTATTTTCCTTCTCTCTTAGCTATTTTCTCTCGTCTCTCTTCTCTCTCCTATGTCTTCTCTCTCCTATGTCTTCTCTCTCCTCTGTCTTCTCTCTTCTCTCTCCTATGTCTTATCTCTCTTTTCTGTCTTCTCTCTCCTCTCTCTGTCTTCTCTCTGTTCTTTCATGTCTTCTCCTTCTGTTTGATTAGTTTTGTTTACGCATTGCCTTCTCTCAGTCTGATTTTATTATTGTCTGTGTTTGATTATAGCCCTGTTCCTTTTCCCGTTCTTCCTTTTCTGTCTTTATTTCCAGTCTTGTTGACATCAATCTTTTCGTATTTTTGTTACGTGTTTTCTTAGCCTTCTTATGTCTGTTCTTTTCATATTTCTTGATCTTCTTTCGTTTTCCAGTTGTATTTACGTCTCTATTTTCTCTTTTTCTTTTCATTTTTGTTTTTGCCTTCTTACGTGTCAGTTTTTCCCCTCTTTCTTTCTTTTCGTTTCTTTACTGATTCTCTCCCTCCTCCTTCGCAAATTGCAAGAGCCGAGAAAGGGGAATAATACCTCTTTGTACAAGTAAATCATAGGGGTTAACGAATGTGCGAGGAGAGGGCGATGTTTTTGAGCTTGAAGACGCTTGAATGAAATGTTATAGGAGAAGCAAGGAAGAGTTGTTATTTGTTTTGTTTATTCTTGTTTATTTGGCTTCGTTTTCTTTCTTGATTTATTGGCCGTATCATCCCCTCTCTTTCTTTTCTCCGGCTATGCGTTTTCGATGACGCTTTTGCTAAAAGGTCGAGGTTTGAGAGGAATGGAAGAGGGGGAATAAGTGCCAAGCAGACAGACAAATGATGGTGGGCAGTACAAGACACGTCAGGGATGTTGAACGCTTTGCCAGACACAGTCAATAGCAAATAGCGCGTGGGCGGGACTGCCTTCGTATGCTAAGTGAAGTGAGTGGATAAGGAAAAGGAAGAGGGGAGGAGGAGTAGAGGGGGAATACAGAAAGGCTATGGAGAAGGGAATGTAGGAGGAGGAGGGGAAGGAAGAAGAAGAAGAAAGAAATAAAATAAAAAAGACGACGACGGTAATAGGCAGAAGGAATGAAACACGGCCTTGCAAGAAAACATCATTGCACACAAGCCTTAAAATAGCGTGGTGTTACGTGGACGATAATCCGACCGGCCTTTAGAAACCTAAAAAAAAAAAACTCCCAAGGCCTTTAGCGGAGTCGGGAGTGCGGGCAGGCAGGCAGGCAAGGGGAGGCAGTGGAGTTAGTGATTGTGCATGTTAATGACGATAATGATGTGGCAGCGTCATGGGAATCTTGTCTTTGAGGGGGTGGGAGAGAAGGTGGAAGGGGGGGAGGGAAGGGGGAAGGATTGTAGGAAGGGGTTACGGATGGTGGGGGGGGGGAGAGAGGAGGGGAAGGGGGGAGTGTTGGGTATTGAAGGTGGGGAAGGGGGTGTCGGGTAAGAAAAGTTGGGGGAATGGGAGGAGGGGGAGGGAAGATGGGGAAGGGGGGGCTGGGTATTGAAGGCTGGGGGGGGGAAGGAGAAGAGGGGGAGGGGTTGTGCTGCTGATAGAGCACATGGCTGCAGCGTTGGCGGGAGAGGGAGGGGGAGGGGGAGCGATAGGGGAAGGGGAGAGGCAGTGTAGTGTAGAGAACGTGTATGTTATTCGCATATATTTTTCCCGTTTTTTGTAGTCCCCCCTTGCCTGTCCGTCCACATGTCACGGTGATCAGCTGATCCTGGGTAGATAGGGGTTAGTGAGGATGGGGAAGGAAGGGGGGTGAAAGGGAGGAAGGGGGGGGAGGGAGCGGGTAGTACAGCACGCCATCTTTAAAAGGAAGGAAGATAAAAAAAAAATAAAGGGAGATTAATTATTAGCTCCCTCCACTCTTCTCCCCACCTCGCCCTCTTGTTTGTCCTCTCATTACTTCTCTTTAGTAGGGGAGAGGGGGGAGGAAGGAGGGGGCAAGGTAGTCACGTGACATCCCCCCCCCTCTTTCCCCTTCACGTGGCGGGCCTCTGTTGCTAGGGGTCAGTGACGTGGCGTGACCGAGCGTGACATGAAAGGCGTACATATTGATCTGTACGGACGCTTTGTGGTGTCGATACGCTCCTCCCCTTCTCGCCGTACCCTCTGCCCCTTTCATTGCCCCTTGCCCATGCCGCCTCTCTTCCCCTTTCTTCTACTTATCTTACTCTTCTATCATCGTATCTCCTCTCCTCCGACTCATCTTTTTTTTCTTTACATCCTCCTGTTTATCCACTGTTTCATTTCTCTCTCCTACTCCCTCTTTGTCCTTCTCTTTCATTTTTAACCTTTCCCACACCCTCTCCTTCCTATCCTCGCATCTACCTATCCTCTCTCTCCATCCCCTCTTCCCTCTTCCATCGAAGGCCCCCACTCCAGCCAAGGCACTGAAGGGGAGGGCGGGGGGGGTGGGGGGTGGGGTGGGGGGTCGAAGTAAGGATGGCGCAGCTCCCTTGTAATTGCGAGCGCGTTGTTTTTATTCGCGAAGTGCTGAGCTTCCCTTGTGGTTTGGGCGATATGGTTGTTGGTGTTTTTGTTTTGTTTTTGTTTTTTAATTCCTTGAGTGATGATGCCTCGCTTTTTTGGGGGGTTTTGGTTTTGGTTTTGTTGGGGATGATTCGGTTGGATGCCGTAGCGGTTATGCCGTAGTAGTGTTGCTCTTAAGGATACGGATCATTATGTTGTTCCTGTGCTTTTTTATTGTGCCATCATCATCATCACCGCCGTCGTTGTCTTCACGTGGATTAAGGATTCTTATCGGTTATCTATCCTGCTAATACCGGTTAGAGTTATTAGTGATTATATTGCTCTTGTTACCTTCGCCGCCATCACAGTCAGGATCGATTGTTGTGTATATTACAGGCATTTTTTATATATTATTTTTATCGTTATTATTATTAATATTATTGTTATTGTTATTGTAATTGTTATTATTATTAATGGTATAATCCGGGAAGACCTTCCATCACGGCCACAAAATATAATAATAGTGTGATTAAAAACCTTATTGGATTCGATGCGCTACTGGCACGAAGACGCTCCTTCACTGGCAGATACTGTCATGCACGGAAGGCTTTCAGGTACAATGGGGGGGGTGAGGAAGCCCTAGGATGTCAGGATGTCATGCACAACTCTCGGCTAATCTGACAGCAGAGGAAGCGCTACCTGGAGATTTTGCACAGAAGCCATAGAGTCGAAGGGAGGAATAAAGTGGAGACAATAACACGCGCCGATTCTGGAAGTGATTCGGCTGTCTGGGAGTAAGCTGAGTGTGCATGGGAATCAGCGGTGACTCGCGAGGTTTTCGTTGTTGTTTTTGCCGAGTTTTCTGTTATTTTGGTAGTTATTTGCGCGTTTAGTGATTCGTTTCACGTGATGATGATTATGGAGTTTAATTATATATTGTACAATTATTGATTTGTGTGGATGATTTTGTGCTGATTTGCGCGTATTACTAGAGAGTTTGTGTGCGTGACGATGTATAAAAAAACAAAGTAGAGACAGAGAAAAGGGAACGAACTCCATTTTTTCAAGGCTTTTTTTTTTTTTTTTTTTTTTTTTTTTTTTTTTCAAAGTGAAAAATGAACCCGAGATGTGTTGGCGGATTCCGTGGCCTCCTTCGTGCTTTCCGCAATCACCACGGCGTTCAGGACTCCCACTTTTTATATATTTATAGCTCCTCAAAGACTACCTTGGTTGTCACGGAGAAAGACGAATGCACTGTTCCTTTCTTTAGCTCGCACGCCGGGGATTGCGGCCCGACGCGCGCAAACACGCACGCAAGCACGGACATGCACGCCAACACCGGTGCACACAAACTCATACGCACATACACATCCACATACACATACGCGCATACATATCCACATACACGTGCTTGCAGACATATAAACTACAGACATACGAACATGCATTTCCATATACAGACATAGGCGCATATACACATGCACTATATACATATATTATGTACATACACACGCACATGCACATACATACTTTACAAATATTACATACATGAAAACAAACTTCATTGGCGTGAGAGGAAAGACTATTTTTTTTATTCATTATATTTCGAAATGTTTGCTGTACTTCGTGATATCGTTATGGTAGAATTCAGTGCCTTTTTGTTTATTTTTCTTGGCACAAAGGCATGAGTGTGTAATTATGGAGTAATTTTCCTAATTGGCCTCTGTATTTTTATAAGGCAATTACTTATGTTGGCTATGAGTCAAAATAGAAAAATAAAAAAGTAAGCTTGTGTAAAAGATTTATGGTTTATAATGTATACTTGATTATCTGGTAGATGTTGGCTTGCGTGTCTGGCACTGTTGTCCGCATGCAATGGAAGTGAGCAATGAGCAGGCCTTTGTCGTGTCGGGTTTTCCCTCTTCCTTTCTTCGTTGTTCCTCTTCCTTTCCTTTATCTTTCTCCTTTCCCTTCCTTTACCCTTTCTCTTCCCTTCTTTTCTTCGTTTCTCCTTTCCTTTCATTTACCCTTTCTCCTTTCCCTTCCTTTCTTCTTTACCTTTCTCTTCCTCCTTCTTCGTTTCTCCTTTCCTTCTTTTCCGTTTCTTTTTCCCTTTTTCCGTTTCCTTTACTTCTTTCCTTTCTCCTTTTCTTTCTTCGTTTCCTTTCCTTTACTTTCTGTTTCTCCTTTCCTCCTTTCTTCGTTTCTCCTTTTTCTTCGTTTCTCCTTTCCCTTCCTTTCTTCGTTTCTCCTTTCCCTTCCTTTCTTCGTTTCTCATCCTCTCCCATGTTTCTTTTTTTACGTATTCCCCCTTCTTTTATTTCCATTTTCTTTTGGCTACTCTCGTTTTC
>NW_020869899.1:80000-82500 GCF_003789085.1 Penaeus vannamei
TCCATTTTATTCTATTTTTCTTTTTTTATTTGTCCCTGATGGAACTTTTTTTTCGTTTTGAATCTTTATTTTTTCCAAGTTTGAATATATTATGGTTTGTTTGTTTTGTTGTTTCAGTGATGTTTCTTTGTATATCGATTCATGGATTTTGTTTTCCTCATCGCTCTGAAATATGCAGGGCTATTTTTCGGTATATTTTGTTGATTATTTGCTTTATAATAGAATATATTTTAAGCAAGATCATTCTCTGTCCTCAGGTGGCTCACGACTGCCGCGGCGATGCTGGCGCCCTCTACCACCAGTTCGGCGTGACGCTGAAAAACGTTTTCGACACTCAGGTAAGTTGGCCGTTTGGGTTCTTCTGTCCCCCCATTTATATATATGTATATATATATAATATATATATATATATATATATATATATATATATATATAGAGAGAGAGAAGAGAGAGAAGAGAGAGAGAGGGAGAGAGGGAGGGAGAGAGGGAGAGGAGAGGGAGAGGGGAGAGGGAGAGAGAGAGGGAGGGGTAAGTAGATAGGTAAGTCATATTTGTTAATGTGTTTTTTAATTATGGTCCCTTTCCTGTTCCTTGTTTTTATCGGTTATGAAGTTGCTGATGGGAGTGTCGTTACGCGGTGTTCTGTTCAGCGTTTGTAAATAAGCCTCTATTGATTTCTGAAAATATTCTCTCTGTCATTCATTATCCTCCTCCTCCTCTTTCTTCTCTTTTGCTTTCTTCTTATTCTCTTTCTTCCCCTCCCCCTTCTCTGTCTCTCTTTCTCCTTCCATCCTTCCTCCCTAACTCCCCTCCCTCACCCCTCCCCCCTCCCGTTCCCTCCCTTCCCCCTCCCTCATAATACGCCCGTTTTGCCCGCCGTTTGTGTCGTATCATAGCGACCCCGAACCGGCGACCCACATGCGAGCTCCCGACCGCCTGTCCCTCCGTCCCTGAGGTGCGAGACAGGTCAAGGCACACGCGAATGAGCCCTAATTATGCCGAAGAGCCTGGGTTTCGGGGGTGGGGTGGGGGAGGGTGGGGTGGGGGGTTATACGTGGCCTTGGGTCGGGGGCGGGGGATGGGTGGGGGATGGGGAGGTTGGGTGTTCTTTCGTTTCGGCCTGGGTTGGAATGAGTGTGTGGATAAGGGTCGTTTTCCTTTCTTTCTTCTCTCTCCTGTGTGGTGATTGTTTTTAGGGGCGTTGGGACCTTCTTGTTTGTGTGATTGGTGGATTGACTCTTGTTTGTGTGATTGGTGGATTGACTTCTTGTTTGTGTGATTGGTGGATTGACTTGTTTGTGTGACTTTGTCTTCTTGTTTGTGTGATGGTGGATTGACTTCTTGTTTGTGTGATTGGTGGATTGACTTCTTGTTTTGTGTGATTGGTGGATTGACTTCTTGTGGAGGTGGATTGACTTCTTGTTTGTGTGATTGGTGGATTGACTTCTTGTTTGTGTGATTGGTGGATTACTTCTTGTTTGTGTGTATTGGTGGATTGACTTCTGTTTTGTGATTGGTGGATTGACTTCTTGTTGTGTGATTGGTGGATTTGATTTCTTGTTTGTGTGATTGGTGGATTGACTTCTTGTTTGTGTGATTGGTGGATTGACTTCTTGTTTGTGTGATTGTGGATTGACTTCTTGTTTGTGTGATTTGTGATTGACTTCTTTTTGTGTGATTGGTGGATTGACTTCTTGTTTGTGTGATTGGTGGATTGACTTCTTGCTTTGTGCTTTTGTTTGTGTGATTGGTGATTGACTTCTTGTTTGTGTGATTGTGGATTGACTTCTTGTTTGTGTGATTGATTGACTTCTCTGGTTGGGTGTCTTGTTTGTGTGATTGACTTTCCTCCTCTTTGCGTGATTGGGTTGATTGACTTGCTTGTTGTTTGTGTGGTTGATTTGGTCTTCTTGTTTGTGCTTTCGTCTTTGTTGAGAGGTATTCGTGTGTTGTGTTTGTTTTTTATTCTCTTTTATCGTAAATCCTTAATGCTATTTTCTTCTCATTCTTCGTGGACCTGTTTATCTCAGGTGTTTTTCATATATTCCTCGTCGCGAAAGAGAGAAAGTAGGGTTAAAATCGCTTTCCGGGCCAGGGTGAGAGAGGTTGGTGCGAGGGGACGGAGGGTGTGACTGACGGCCGCCGATCGACCAGTCAGTCAGTCCGTGGATGTGCTAGTATCTGGCCCGGGCTTTTTAGTTTATTTATTTATTTATCTATTTATTTATTTATTTATGTATTTTTTGGCCCGGCTTTTTAGTTTATTTATTTATTTATTTATCTATTTATTTATTTATTTATGTATTTATTTTGTGGGGGAGTGTTATATTGTTGTTGCTTTTTATTTTAGTTTATTTATTTATTTATTTATTTTAGGGGGAGTGTTTTATTGATGTTGTTTTTACGGTTGTTGTTGTTGGTGACGGTTGTGGTGTGCGTGATAATTGTTGTTGGTATTGCTGCTGTGATAGCATATAATCGTTATCATCTTTGTTATTGT
>NW_020869899.1:87500-110000 GCF_003789085.1 Penaeus vannamei
CTCGTGTCTCATACCCTGATCCCCCAGAGTAAAATGCCTTGATACTGGCGCAAGCGAGAGGCGGGTCGGCGCGGGCACGTTTTTGCGAGCGAGAATATTGTGGTCCCGCCATTACACCCCTTAGTCATCGCGCCTCAAAGGCAAGGGGTCACGCGGGCGGCGCTGCTGAGGGGGGAATCCTCTTGCACGGGCGAGGGCAAAAAGCGGCGCCGCGACACGTAGGCCTCGAGTCACAAGACCGCCGAGGTCAGGGAAAGTGGCGGGAGCGCGGGGTCACTCCGGAGGGCGGGCCGGGCGAGGGCGCTGGGGCAGATGCACGCGCGCTCTCGTCATGCATTTGCGCGCAGGTGTGCTTGCGCCACATGGGTTTCCTTGGGTATTTGACTGGGTTCGTGGCAGATCCTGCGTTAATTCATACTTCTCTCTCTCTCTCTGACTGATTGATAAGATAGATAGGTAGATAGATGAATAGGTAAATAAGTAGATAGATAGATAGTGTGTGTGTATGTTTGTAATAATATCGCACGCTCCCTGTTGGTATTGTTATTTTGCTCTCCCTTCTGCGTCCCTCTCGTGGTTATTTCTAGCGAAGGAGCACCGCCTTCCCGGTATTCAGACAGTCATTGCAGTCAACAATAGGAGTCTCATTATCATCACAATGTCATCCATACACCCTCAGCACGAAACCGTCGCAAAACCCCATAATGCGTTGCTGTTTTTAAAAGGACACCGAGGCGAGGCTTCTCAGAATACAGATCGAAGTGTGTGAACGTGGGCTTCTGTGGTGCGGTCTGAGTGTGGAACTTTAAAGAGCTGAGGTCCTGGAGGGAGAGAGAGGAACGGAAGGGGGAAGGGGGAGGGTGTATGGAGATGGGCGATGATTTTTTTCTTTTTTTTTCGTGTGAAATAAACAACGGTAAGAGATTTGTAGTGTGGGAGCCTTTGAGGTTGAATTTGCTGGATTGCTGTAAGAATTTAGAGCATGTTCGATGGTTAGATTTTTTAAGATGAAGAGTGGTTTCCAAGAGATCAAAGCAACCTCGAACAAACGAAAAGGATATAACAGGGTTCTTTACGTTTGATGAAAATGTGAATGGTAAACAAAAGGAACGTATTTCTTACTCTGAATCGAGCGCTCCATATACCGAGGGAGAGCACGAGAGAGGTCTTTGCATGCTGGCCGAACGGACTCCATATATTTATACCTTTTATGTTATTTATTCATCGCGGTATCTTGCCTTTGGTGACACGGGCATGCGAGGATGATGTGACTCGGACGTGTTAGGCAACTGGCGAATCACCCGAGGACGCCGTGGGTCCGTTTTCATGCCGTGGCGCTGTAGTCGTATTGTCTGTCTTTATGTAGCGGGCAGCTTGGTGAAAGTCTAAGGCGGGAGATGGTGCCCGTTCTGATTTCGTACTTTTTTCGGTAGTCGGGGTAATGTTATTCATTCTTATCCAATGACTGTCTCAAGCGTGAATATTGAGGAAAGAATAGTTTATGAAAACAAAACAGGGAAGAAAGACAGAGAGAGATCTATCAGTGATTCAGCGAAACGAACACGTAAACAAAAAGCGGCGTTCATGTCGCGCCGTCGTTTGTCGTTGGCCGCGTGTTTACGAGAGGTTTGCCCAGCCCTTGCTTAAGTCGTAGCCGGGTTTTTTATTGCCGTTATCACTGTTATTCCCCTCCATTGCAATCATTTTCGGTAACGAGCCATTAGGACAGAATTCTGCTTGTTTTGGCGTGGCTGGCTTGGAGACGGATTCCGTGGTTCATGTTGGAAACGGGGCGTGTTTTCACTGTTGGCGGGGTGCTCGTGCCGGGTGTTCTTGGGGCCGAGTTTTTGTGGTGTTTATGTGGAAGATCGACATCCGTTCAGCATGACACGGGTTGAAAAATTTGCAAGTAGGTTAGGGTTTGTTTTTTGCACTTCTCAGTAAAATGAGGTTGAAAATATAGTTACATTTTGGGTACGAAAGGACGAGGTCGCAGAGTTAGAGTTTGCAAATATATATTTTTTATATTATTATTATTTCTTTATATGATTATACCACTACGAATATGTTGTGTGACCAAGGCCATGTCATGCCGCACATGGTTATCGGCTTTTGCCTTGTGGCGTTTATTTTAACTTTTTCTGTCTCTGTCTGTCTGCCCCCCCCCCCCCCCGTCTCTCTCTCTCTCTCTCTCTCTCTCTCTCTCTCTCTCTCTCTCTCTCTCTCTCTCTCTCTCTCTCTCTCTCTCTCTCTCTCTCTCTCTCTCTCTCTCTCTCAAATCTGACTCGAATTCTTAGATTTATTATAGTCATAGTACGACAACTAATTGTTTTCATTAATCGGCAGTTTTTACCAATATAGTTTTCTCTTATCCCATTTTATGAATTTGGCTTGTATCGTCTACCCAAGATTTTTTCACATTATTCACTTACTCGTCTTATATAACCAGGTTCTCGTAGCTCATTTTCCCCCTCACTCTTTTTTTTTGCCAATTAAGTAGATGAATCACAATTTTTTATGTAGATATTTTTTTCGTTCCATTATTTTTTAATGTTATTTATCAGATGAGACGAAAAAAGAAATAAGTAAAAAAAAAAAAAAAAAACATTATGAAACTAAAATAGTTCAAAAGTGAGATTGCTGGTAAAACCTGCATTGTTGACTGGTAAATATTATTAAACGTGAATCTTTTTTCCTCACGCTGTCTTTCTTCCTTTCCAGGCGGCCCATGCAGTGTTGCAGCAGCAGGAGACTGGCAAACCCGTGTACAAGGTGAAGAACGTTTCCTTGAACACACTCTGCCGTTCCTACAATGCCCCCGTCAACCCACGGAAGGACCAGGTAAGACGCGTTGTATGTGTGTGTGTGTGTGTGTGTGTGTGTGTGTGTGTGTGTGTGTGTGTGTGTGTGTGTGTGTGTGTGTGTGTGTGTGTGTGTGTGTGTGTGTGCGTGCGTGCGTGCGTGCGTGCGTGCGTGCGCGTGAGTGCGTGCTTGTGTGCGGCGGCGCATGCGTGTGTAAGCGTGCGTGTGCGAGAAAAGAAACAGACGAAATATGAGTAGGAATATGAATGTGAATCTGACTTCATACTTCACACAGGCACAACATCTTGTAAGTGACGTCTTAGCCGGGATAACACTGTGTTTTGCGAGACAAAGAGTGAATGAGCGAGTGTCCATTCGCGGGTCGCTGTCACAGGCGTAGCTTACGTGCTGCCTTGTCCAGCGACCTAATGGCACCTGCCGGTTGGCTTCACAAGCTCCTTATTTTGAGGCAGGAAGATGTTAGGGAAAAATGGAGGTGGCGGGAAAACCGTGCGCCTTTCGATCATATTTCCCCGTTTTTTATAGTGAGATTAGGGAGAATGGGTAAGGATGGAAGTTTGTTTTAAATGTAGACGTAAGACAGCTTCATGAGATATCTTTTGTGATACCTTATTGACTTTGTACGAAAGCCGGGTTTAGGATCGTTAAATATCTGTTCATCAGCAAGGCTTAAGCGCTGCATTAGAAAAGAACATTAACATCACAAATCCCTCCGCAAAACCAGCATAAAAACGCAGTAGAATAACCTGCAGTATATCCCAGCGCGGTCAGTGGGGTCCGGTGCGTTGGGGATTTACTGGTATAAGCGAGTAATGAGGGATTCGGGACTGACTGAATCCCGCCATGTAACACACACGCACACGCACACGCACACATGAACACAATCTCTCTCTCTCTCTCTCTCTCTCACACACACACATACACACACACACACACACACACACACACACACACACACACACACACACACACACACACACACACACACACACACACACACACACACACACACACACACACACACACACACACACACACACACACACACACACACACACACACACACACACACACACATATTATATATATATATATATATATATATATATATATATATATATATATATATATGCAACAAGCACACACACGGGCATGCACGCATATAACCCCCCACCCCCACCCCCGGTCATGGAATACATGTTTTCGCGGTGGAATGGCCTGGAATTTCCGTCATAGAGTGCGATTATAGGTATCGACGTATTTCCTGTGGTTGACATGGCGGGAGGAAAAGGGTGAGGCGTTCGCTGCAATTTCTCCCTCCGTCATCCCTTTGTTTTCGAGGGCGTATAGGCGCTATATCCGGGTGACGTACTTGAGATCTCGGTAATTATAATCATGGTTTGTGTTTTGTTTTTGTTTTTATTTAGTTCATTAGTCAAGAGGGATTAGCCGTACTACATTTTTGTTCGTTGTAATCACTGCATTTTATGCCAGCAGATCGATTGGAAATTTATATCGAAGTGCTTCTCGCCGCGCTGTTTTTAGGATGCAGGGGGTGTGTGTTGGGAGGGGCGCTTGCGCGTGCGTGCGTTCGTTTTATTTGTTTGTTTGTGAAAGGGTATAAGGCAGACAAGTGTGTGTGTGTGTGTGAGTGTGTGTGTGTGTGTGTGTGTGTGTGTGTGTGTGTGTGTGTGTGTGTCTGTGTCTGTGTGTCTGTGTGTGTGTAAAAGAGAGAGAGAGAGTGAGTGAGTGAGTGTGTGTGTATATCATCAAATATATTTTCTGTAGCGGAACTTCATGAGAAAGGATGAATGCTTATGTCATAGCATCTGGCACACATGCCACCTGACACATTCTCATGCGATAGTTCATAAAGCATGTATGTTTCCGCACCACCTCACCGGGCGGACATGTCGTGCGAATTCCTTCTTGACTTTCCGCTTCTTTCGGCAGATGAAAAACGTCTACAGGAGAGACCAACGTTTCTGGGCGCGCCGACCTCTCACGGAAGACATGGTGGTATACGCGGCATATGATGTGGTCGCACTTGTGCCCACGGTCTATGATGCCATGAAGAAGTGAGTTCCCCCCCTCCCCTCCTCTCCTTTTTTGTCTGTCTCCCCCCCCCATTTCTCTCTCTCTCTCCCTCTATTTCTCATATAATGTTTTCCTTTTCTTCTATTCTACATGAAATAACCATGTCTTTAACAGAAACTATACTTAAATATGATCGTCAATGTCACAAAGATATATTTGCGACGTTTTTAAATTACCCTTCACGTCTCCATCATCAGGCAGCTGGACCCTGCCCTCATGCCTCTGTTTGAGGAGCTGTGCCAGGAGCAGGTGGAAGCCATGATCCAGCCCGAGGAGGTCAAACAGAAGAAGAAGCAGCGCAAAATAGAAACCGAGGTAGCAGAACTCAAGACAAAGCTCGCGACAACCCAAGCCAGAGCCATCGTCCTTTCAAACAGAGAGATCAGATTGCTTAGGTAGGGTTAAAGAGGATTTTGAGTGAAATTTTAGTCTTTAGGTTTGAAGTACAAATACTCATTTTGTTGATATTTTTTGAGGCTGACATTTTCAGTCTAGTATAAAGACTTTATTTTGTTGACATTTTTTGAAGCTGATATTTTCAGTCTCGTAATGTGTCAGTTCTGAAAATGATTTTTATATTTTTATGATATATGAAATATTGTCATAGATGGCAACAACAAAAAATTGTTAACCATCTGGCTTATCTGCTTGAAAAGTGCTTTGACATTGTTCATGTTCATAATTTCAGATACCTAGAATTAAGTGATGAAGAACGAGAAAAACTGGAAGGGTCCTACAAAGTCGCTAAAAAGTTAGAACGTTTACAGAGCAAGAAAGAAAGGTAAGTAAGCTACATCATTTATTTGAATTCTGGTTAAATTATGTAGAGATATCACTGGACATGGGTTAGGGTATTTACTTCATTTTGTATGTTAAAATTTGTGTGATACTTATCATGTGAAGTAGATTTTATTATGTTCACTTCATTTCCCTTCAAATAAAGAAAAAAATCGAATTTTGTATTGAGCTTCTGAATCTATTGGAAACAAATATTTGGCTTGCTCCTCCAAACATAATATTTTGTTATTTCCAGCTATAATCAATTTCTGTAGTAAATATAATATGGACTAGACTGATCAGTCTATCCCTCTATGTGTATTTATAAAAAAAAATTTCATGTTTAGCAAACTTTAATTGAATATCACTTTTTATCCACCAAACTTTTGACAAACTCAGGAATATATTACATTTTGACGTAATAATACCTGAATGACAGTTGCCTTATTTCATTCTTTTATTGCTAAAAGTACTGAAAACAAAATCAGATTGTAGAATTATATGTAAATATGTATATAGTTTTTCTTTCTGTCTTTCTTTCTTTCTTATCTTTTTTTTCTTTTATTATTTTTTTAAATTCTTCCCCTAAATCTCATTCAAATATCCTTTATCTTGTAGAGATGAATCTCCTGACAAGAATGATGATGATGATGACAACAGTGATGATGATGACGATGATGAACGAGATGGGGTTGAAGAAGGTGAATATCCAAGTCTGAGTAGTGTTGGCAGTGGAGGCTCCGGGGGCTCTGGTGGAGGACTATTGTCTCCAAGGTGCGATGGGGAGGCAGATGCAGATGGGTATGGAGGTTCACCATCACTTACCACAAGCATGAACATGGTGGAGCAAGTATTAAGCAATGGTACTATGGATCGGCTGGAGAAGATTGACCGTTTGGAGGCCATTTTAGCAGCAGCTACACAGTTATCTGGAGGTTCATCTCCTGCAGGCACCACCACCAGCAGCCCAGCTGCTCAGTGCTGCTGCCACTGCCACAGCTACTCCCAAGGAGCACCACTCTCTCCACAGACCTCCCCACCTCCCTCCCTGAACAGTGTGCCCTCATCATCAGCGCTCACAAGTAAAGCTGATGCTGAGTGCCAGACTCTCAGTACAGGCG
Source organism: Penaeus vannamei (assembly GCF_003789085.1). NCBI lineage: Eukaryota > Metazoa > Arthropoda > Malacostraca > Decapoda > Penaeidae > Penaeus > Penaeus vannamei. The sequence continues at coordinate 94,319 of NW_020869899.1, forward strand.
ACATTGTGATCACCAAAGTGTTCTTCCCAGATAGTCCTGATAATGTCAAGGACAAGAAATGATATGTACAGCATGTATATAGTTTTGTATATTTTTAATTATTCTTGAAAATGTGGTCAAGGCCACAGTGTGATAGTTAGGTGGTGTCAGAACATGGCACCAGTGATAGAGGGCCTCTGGGCTCAAGCAGCTAGCTAGGGTAACTCACCTGCCTCAGGTATTTAGTATAAGACTGACATCCCTTGTATTTACTTGGGAGAATGCGTCTTATCAAGAAATGCCTCAATCTGGTAATGTATCCTACCCACCAGACATGCTGGTGCAAGACTAACTCAAGCTTTAATACCCAACACAAGTGAAACTACCAAAGTCTTTTATCATTTTTCCAGGTACTTATTTTGCCAGACAATTATTCTTTTTATTCTATTGTTATTAGACAATATAAATTCAGCTTACTTCTATGCTGAAGTATTGCTAGAGTTGGGATGCTTTTAGGGTTGGGAACATATCGTTAAATGCCTTCTTAGGTACATTAGGTTTTATTTTAACTTAACTTACTCAGTGGTATTTCTGGTGAAATATATCATTGAGCGCAGCAGGTGAGGCCAGGTAAGACCCAGACTTACCTGAGGAACCCATGAGGAGCCTTCACTGCTCACAATAAATCCCTGTTGAGCAATGTGTTTTTTCTTTTTCTCCTATCTGAATATGATTTTGAAAGAAAAAAAAATAAGTTTGGAAAAATGAAATGTCTGGGTAAGTATTTCATTACAAAAGGCTCCTAGTGTAATACAGTAAGGCCCTGTCCACATGAAGGGCAGTGCTAATGTGGGCAAAAGTGTATTCTGCCACATAAAAAAGCAAATTAAAAGATGCAGCCTAAAAACAAGCAATTCCCAGGCTGGTGTGGCTCTGCAGGGGACAGACTCTGCTTTACATCCACACAGCTGAATGGGCACTGCTGAGGGTTGGACTTGAGCATTTTACCTAACAATAGTTATGGTTGTCATTTTAAAATTTCTGAAGTTATCCTTGCTTGTTTTTGTGGTGTGGTAATAATGCTTCCTGTGTATGAATGCCATTCATGTGGGCTAGGCCTTAGGCTCCATTCTGTTGTTCATGTAAAATTTACAGGCAAACCATTTGCTTGATAGTTTGGCCATATGTTGACAGGCATGGATGGACATACAGGCTTTGCCTGGTAAATAGGTCAAGTCCACTAAGCATTGCTCTATTGTGTGGACAGGGCCTTTTTGATGACATCTAAATACTACTAACACACGTTCTATCTACAAAGGACAATGAAATTAGATAAATACTGGGTATCACATATATTTGGTAAATTAATCAGCAATGCATTTTCCTGTTACAAGGACCAACCACATCACTACATTGGGAAAGATGCATGTAAAAGTGAAGCTAATTTTTTTTTAAGACAACAAAAATGAGCAGAGAAAAAACAATTAAAAGTATATTTACAGTCAGTCATACATTTGGGTTATTTACATACAAATCTAAAACACTTCTCAGGTGGGTCAAAGAGGAAGGGAATGGATGTCAGATTATATAGGAAGACAAGGTTACACTGTGAGGTATGCAGAATCTTAATGCTATCCCTTGGATAAGGTTTCATAGTAGTTCTCTGAAGTGGACTAACACAAAACTAATACTATCTCTCAAAGGGTTCCTACTATGGGATATTTTTCTCTGGATTAAAACTCTTAACCACATAGTGCCATAAATCTTTGTAAATGTTCAACAAGTAGACTTCTCCCAATCAGATTTTCTTTGCCATATCTGAAAGTTCATTAAATTTATGGAAGAATTATGTTATCATGCTGAGATTCCTTAAACTATTCACTTTTCATTATGAAAAAAAGCCCATGCATTCTATCATTCTAATTTGATCTATTAATATTCAAGAGAAGAAAAAAGCATAACTAGCTTGCTCTGTCTCCCAAGAGACGGGCAGTTCTTAACAGATCTGTCACAGAGTAAACCTGTTTCAGACAGTCACCTCTGTGCAATACTAGTTTTCATCAGGTCCCATAGGTGGCTGTCTTGAACAAGTTTGACTGCTGTGATTTTTACCTTATCATCATTAACTTGTGTTCATTCTCACACTATATCCTTGCTTTTGTGTATTTTTCCCATTCTGTATTTTAAAAATGACAAATCAATGATAAATAACTTATAACATGAGAGAGACGAAGTTGGAATCATGACTCGCATCTAACCAAGGAGACTGGGATGAGAAAGAATATAACAAAATAGACACAAAAAAAGGAATGACTGGTAAACTTCGTTATTAGGGAAGATTATATGGGAGAGAAAGATGTCACCAGCTGCATTTCCTTTAAAATATATGGGATGAGGGATCCTGAATATCTCCATTTCTGTGGGATTTGACATATATTAGTTATCCTGAAACTGATAAAGCCAACAACTGTTATATAGTTTATTTCCCAACTAGAGCCATTTTTTCAATAACCCTCCACACAATGACAAATGCCATCCCACTTTATTACTTATGCTTGCTGATAAATAAGGATAAATTGAGCTGACCTAAAATTACATAAATATGACTACAAATTCGCAATAGCAAATTTTCTGGTTATATAACAATAATTCTGCCTTCGGTCTCTCTCGTATTCTATGTTTCCCAGAATAATATAAATTTGTCCAAGGAAGGTTAATAATTAGTTTGGTAGCTTCACACTTTAAAAAAATAACAACCCTTTTGTTGGTAATGTGTTAAGAATACATATAAAATTTAAAGGATAAACAAATATGAACAATTTAAAAGGTCAAGTGAGATACACATATAATATCTATCAACATTAAATGCATAATTAGGCACCATTTATAAGGCTACATGTTGGCAGACATCATTAGAGCTGGACATAATCTGCTTTATCTTCGATCATTACATAGTACCATCAGACGGGGAATTTCTTGTATCATATGTACCAGTATATATACATTATGTATGCAAATATATGTATATACATGTGCGTGTATGTGATTATGTATACTGTATATACACAACCACATACATGTTTTTTTTTTTTCTTTCTTTCTTTTTTTACTTCACTTTAGTGTAAAGGTTTACAGTTCTGACCAAATACACATGAACACCAACATATCCCTGCGATTCTAAACACTTTCATTGCAAAAATCATTGTGCACTAAAAGCAAATATTCTAACAGCAAAGTACTTCATGCCTTATATGAGTTTTAAAAAACAAAATAAAACAGAATTAAAGAAATCTACAATTGGAAGATCAACTTTAAATTTGGTTAAAAGATGTCCTACAAATTATTCCAATAAGCCTTTGCCAACTCTAAATATACTTCATTTCTAGTTCAAACTAACCTTTACCAGCACTTCATAGCAGAATCGTACTTTTTTCTTTTACTGTGATTACACATTGAGAAATATATGAAAAAAAAGAAATGGTAATTCCATATGGCTTTCAGGAACTTGTATCAGTTACACCACATCACCTCTTTACCTGCACTGCATACCAGAATAAGTAATTATTTTTATGCTCAACTAAATAACAAAAATAATAACAAAATTATAGTAAAAAATGACAAGCAAGGTTAAGCCTTTTGAGGTCTCTTTCAAAGGTCCTTGACTTTCATGTAAGTTCAACACCTCATCACCACTTTTTAAAGGTAAGCGCAGACCAACCTACAGTTCTGATTGTCTATGACTTTGAGCATAGGAAACGTTCAAATAAGATCTGCAATTGACACCTTCCCTTAGTCTTCACATTGCAACTGTCCATACAGTACATCTCGACTATCTAACCTATGTGAATACTTAATTAGCAAGCAACAGCCTCTGTATATATTAAGCAATATATTTTTTATCTTACTAGTCTCACCATAACATTCTACTGAGAAAGCTTGGCATATCTAACTATTATTATGCAATGTCTGAATTAAAATTTATTCTCCACAATTATGACAAATCTTTCATGAAGGAACACTGAACATTCACAATGGGATCCAGAACTATGATCAAAAGAACGCTTAAATAATGTGCATAGTATAATAAAGCTTCAGCATACAAAAAATCATACATATCAGTTCTTGTAACTATGACTTTTTATAGAATCTCAAAATAATTATGATTCTTTTCTTAACACTTTATATAATATTCCTTATAAAATTTCAACAAGCATAAATATCAGCAACATAACTACAGAAGGTGGGTAGTGTACAAATTAGGTCTCGGTCTACCTGTACCCAACCATAGCAGTACCAAATTGACCCTGCTGAGTACTCTGTTACTCTCGATTATCTCAAAGTCTGACATGTTGGCACGGTACTCTATTCTCAATGTGCAGCTTAAATCATGACCAGGCTTCCTTCTCTTGCAGATATTCTTTTAAAGTTTATAATGGATGGCAGAACACCCTATATGTATGCTATGAAACTACCCACTTTCACCCAGGTCTATTATATTAGTCATTCATAAAAAAACAAAACAAAACCAGAATAACCATTTCAGTATCAATACTGTTTCATGGAAGAACTTTTTCTTTATATGATTTCTAACCTACAACAATTGACTTACTTTCACGCTCGGGATATTTCATTCTTTACTTGAAGATTGGAGAGGGAAATTCCATGCTACACAGTCACACTTACAGCATCACTCTCACGCCTTTGTCTTACCAATTTACAGTTTGGTATGAACACTTATCACTATATATTGTGGTAGGGACTTTGTGGCAACGACTTAACTTGTATATAAAAACTGGCAAAATCTGCTGCCACTGCCAAACTGGAAGAATTCTAAGGCTAAAATTGTGCTCTTTATGATCTACACATTTCAAAAAAAGCTCATTACTTTGAACTTTCTATTTTTTTATGGATTTATGCATGTCAACTCATTTCTTCCTAAGAAAATGCTAATAATTAATAAAAATTATACCATTTCTGCAACTTTCCTGGCATCAAGCCAATACTCATTTTTTTGCAATGATTAGCTAAGCAGCCATTCCTGCAGTTACACATAACATACAAGTTTTAAATGACCATTGGTATATAAAGATCAGAGAAAAAAAGCTAAAATGATATGGCATTGAGCCAACTTCTAAGAGTGTAAGAAGAGTGTCTACCTTCCTCTTCAGACCCAACCTCCCGTCAGTTTGTGGAAAAGCTCATCATTCAGGTTCTGGTTTGCATCTTTCGTCCTCATGGAGAGGAAAATATATCCACCAATGAACTCGTGAACCACCTGAAAAAAATTAATGTCTGATTATCCCAATGATGTAAAACAATTGATGTTCTGACAAATCTTTTAAAACATTAGATCTTATCAAAATAATTGATCACCAACTAACTGCTCTTCTCTTGACAAGTTTCAAAAATTTGTAATTTCTAACTCTTAAGAACTCTAAAATAACATCCAAATATTTAAGGATTTGGACTTCTACTGAATGAAATACCAATCACAATATTAATTATCAGAATATTCCTTACTTTAGTAGATAGTATTTACCTATATAAAAAAGAAGACAAAATGCTTAAAGATGCCATCTAAACCTCAAGCTTACCTTGCAATCAGCAGTCAAGCAAGAGAACACCACATTCTCCTCTTCAAACTGGATCATCATATGTCTTGTTTCCCAGTTGACATTCCAAGCCTGAAAATCAAAGAAATGTGAGAATTGAATATTGGACAGAATATACATAAGCTCTTTAAAACTGAAGGGGGCCTTTCTTTCACTATTTTCACTATTCTGCTTTTCTGTCTAGGTAATTTTTCTGGGTGAAAGGTAGCTTTCTCACTGCAGCAGCCCATGGCATAATATTTGAGCTAAAAAGATGGGTATATCTTGTTCTCTTCAACATGAAAAACAGTGGCTTGGTATGCCCATGCCTTTTTTCCAATTCTGACCATCTACTCATGTTCCCTTGAAAGTTAAGCATTTTCATGCTTTAGCCAATGTATTCCTGAAAAAAAGCCATACCAATATCCATAGCTCAAAATTATGTCCCTGGCATACACAACCAACATAAAGGTTTGCAGCTGCATCATGATTATTGTATTATCTAATGAAAATACATCAAACAACATTTTGGAGGATAATATCAAACTACCATATGTTGGCTATGCACTTCTAAAGGTGTTCCAAGTACAATTGCCCAAAAATGTGTTATTAAATGTTTTGTTAATCTAAACTTACATTAATAACACAAATATTGATGTGCTACAATCACAAGACAGAGTGCATTAATGCAAACAAATCAATGCATATGTTGTAGACGAGTTTAACTTAATGCCGACAGGAAAATGTGTTCACTTTAGTATTGCTTTGATAAATGTTTCTGCACATAAATTGCTCTGCCAGTGCTTAACCACCAAGGAGTCCATTAGTAGATCTTGTGACCTTACTTTTCCTTGCAATAGCTGGAAAATGCTTTTTTTTATACTAATGCTCTCAATATTGACGCTGTTATGTTTGTTATAAACATAATAATTATTTTGTTGTTATTGACATTACTAATATCAGTATTAAATGCTAGAAAATATTATCACAAATCAAGGAAAAGGGTAAACAGGTGAGAGAGGTAGTTCTCGTAATTGGCTCTTTGGCCAATTAAAAACAATTACTAAATGAACCATACAGTGGGCATGGCATGCACACACATGCCATCCCTGGCGGCATGTGGTTAAATTAACAGGAACCCTTTGAAAAACACATTGTTGGGCAATTGGTCTAAGAACATCTTTGATGTGTATACCCATATATATGCAGGCAAAGTCAGTGAAGATCTTTGGGTAATTTGAGAATCATAAAGCTCTAATCATTTCCAAATTGCCAAAATTGCACTTTCAGTTATCTTTAGGGGGTAACAGTCCATTTTAACAACAGAAATTTACAATGTTCTTATTCTAATACTCCACAGTTCCTTATTGTACTCAGTTATCAAACATATTATTACAAAGAATATATGGCCAAACAAAGCAACACAGCATTTTTTGCCAGCATTGAGACAGTTTCTTACCTTCATGGTGTTATAACGCCAAGTCTTGATGTGGTCACCTGTGTTAGGCTCCATCCTCATTATTCTGTTGAAGGCCACACCTAGCAACTCCTCACGCTGAAATCATAACGTTTTTTAAGTTCATATTCCTTATAGTAAATTATTTTAGCATCAACAAAAATAATAACAATAACAACCACAAAGACAACAGCAACAATAACAATAACATTTACAAGTACAAGTACAAGTACAAGTAGTAGTAGTAAAATAAAGCAAAGCAAAGTAAAACAACAAACAAAATGGAAAAAATAAAATAAAATAAAATTAGATTCAATAAATATAATAATAATAATATTAATGACAATGATGATAAGAAGAAAATAAAATATACTACTAACAACAACAAAATCAAATAATCACAGCTTTAAAAATCTTACAAAATCATATTCCACGACACATTAAATTAAGCCAACATAATAAAATATGATGTCCTAAACAAACCAAACACAGAAGCGAAAAAAAAAAATCCCAAAAGAATGATCAGAGGTCCCGAATCAAAATCTACCCATTGACCATAATACTAAAAGAGATCGTTCGAAGCTTACCTTGTGTCCCATGTGCTTCACCAAGAAGAGTGCAATGCCATACTCGGGCAGAGCTTGCCATGCCCGGATGTACTGCAGCTTGGCTTCTGTCAGTGGCAGGTCCTTAACATTGGCATGAGCTTCCAGAATGCGCTGCACTGCCTGTGGTTTAAAAGAATGTGTCAAGCTCAAGAATGCTATGCAACTTCAGTAATGATGAATTTATTATAGTAATTCTTCCTTGCATATGATTTGTAGAAATATATCTTTCACAAAATAACACAAGATCTTGACCATTTAACAATTTACAATACATATTAAAGCATCAAAAAAACTGCTATAAATAGTGCATAAACTTATTGTATGCTTCCTCCAAAACCAAGCAAATTTGTTCCTGCAAAAAGATATTTTTGCTGCACACTTTTACCTACTCCAGTGATTTCACACAAAAAACCCACACCAATGACAGATCACTTCAAGTCTCTTGCTGAAGCCATCTCATATGTGCACTCCTTATCTTAAGTAAATCTGTTTTTAACATAATTTTGGGAATTCTTAACATTATGATATGCAGATGTTCTGGCTGACTTTGGTTAAGGAAACAGCTTGTCTTATGCATCTTCATCACTTTCTTATGACAGGTCTTAAACACCATATCCAAAAAAACAATAATATTTTTTTTATTTGCATCAAACATATGAAATTTATTCCATCAAATGAATTTGGTATAACATATCTCATCTTCAAGAATCATCAAATTAACAATCACTAAATAACTTCAGCACTTAACAGAGACTTGAAGTGTGATACCCATACACTAAATATCTTCTGTCGTACTCCCAAAGCTTGTGGCACATGTGACTCAGTAAGCATTAAAGGGATAACACTTTCTACACGCTCACAGCTATGCTGAAAGACCGCTGGTTCAGATACAAAAGTGCTGGTGAGGTGAGGAGAGGGTGAAAAACTCATAATCTTAACTATGATTGAGATTCCATATGTACAAGAGAAGTTAACAAATGAAGGGACACTAAAGCATTAAGCTACTGGTGAAGCTTTAAGGAAACTCAAAGTTTGTAAGCAAACCAAAGAATAAAAACAAATTAAGGAAGAAGAAAAGAATGCAGAAATACATGTCCCCCTTTTCATGCTGGATATCCTCCCATTATACATATTTTTTGGTAGACAGTTATCCATCTTAAAGCGGAAATTGGGTGACAACAGGAGGATGTGAGCACACACAACACCAATTTACCATATTGTCAGGTAATGGGCCAGCACACCAGCCCCCCTGTATGGGAGATGACATCACACGTTATGCGTGTGCCTGATATACATGTTCTCATACTCTGGACAGCTTGAGAGCATCTCAAGTTGCACTAATGAAATATTACATTTATTAGGCAAAAATGAACCCTTCTCATACACTTTTACTTCTAGTGAAAAGATTAAGAGAACTTTGATAAAGAATATAAACAAAGATAGAGACAGAAACACAAAATGGGAAAAAGAAAAAGAGAAGCCTGAGTATTTTAACTAAATAGACAATATAAAAACTTTTCATGAAGAAGGAAATTAACCAAAAAAGTACAGAAATTCAAATTACCAGGAGAAAAGATGGCACATTACATGTGGTGTAAAAATGCAAATGACCCAATTGATAAGCAGAATGAGATACTGGGGAGTTTAAGAATCTACTCATCTACTATAGCTAAAAAATATAAAATACACCTGACTCAGTAGCGCTAAGTCTCAGAAGAATATTGCAATTACTTCAGGGAATTATGCTTATAAAATGTACATGTAATGAGTTACTTGAGCAGACACCATGACATCAAGCAATGAACATTTGATGATGACAGGTAACCAAAGATTTTGTTTACCGGAGAAGGTCCAGGAATGCAAGTGCCTGGCTAACGTCAGGAGAGAGAGAGAAGAATGTTATGGCAATTAAACATACAGACGACATTCAAATATGGTTAATCAATACGTAAAAAATATAATTATCTGACGGCATCACCCAATACAGAGATATTACACTTTTATCACAAATATAACCAAAGATGAGTCAACTACCCAATCTGAGCCATAATACTGACAGATTCTTTTGTAGTATCTCTCTTTTACCACATTCATATATATCCCCATAAGTATCAACACTTATTTTTTTTATTGAGGGAAAGATACAATGGAGAGGTGCATGGTGGTTATCTGAGTTCATGTCCACAAATAACTTTATTGTATTTCAAATAATCATTATCATTTACTAATCAGTTTGTCATCAGTGACTGCTAACCTGTCAACTGCATCTTTGCCTTAATAAAAAAGTTAGTACAGCATCTTAATGCACAAGAAGTATACATTAATAGATCTGAAATACTTGATGTATAAAAAAAGACATACTATCTTTGATACAGATAGGAAAGTTGCTATAAATCAATGAAATAATGTAGTCTAACATTATATCTCTACAATTAAAGCAAAGTTATTCCATAAGTATAAGCAGACAATGATTTTGATTGTTAAAATCCAGTTCATCAAGAAAGTACCAATATGCACAAAACTGATACCATAAAAACAGTGGTTTCCAACTCATACTGACCTTGCCTCTTATGCGACGCACAAACCTAGGTGCTAGGTAAAGCTCTGGCTGGATGTCTAGGCTCTCTGGATTGATGACAGGAGCAGGTGCTGGGTGCTGCATAGACAGGAATGCCAGGATAGACTTGACCTCACTGTCATAAGAAGAGTCTGCGAGTGATTTTCCCTTGGACGCCAGGCGCATGGCAGCCATCCATCTCGCGTATTGTTCCTCCTGCAGGCAGAAAATAATTAATTTTTAGTTTACTTACTGCATGGGCAAAGTCACATCATAACTAAAAACAAGTATGTACAGACATATAGGGCTATCAGCTTCAAGTCAATTTATATCTAATATACATATTTGCATGCAAAAATTGTTATTGTATTTAACCTTAAGAAGCATTACCATCAATTTGTTGAGACTTGATATTTCTTATAAAACACAGCAAAATACTGCTCTAACTCAAACATTTTTATGATAAAAGACACCCAGATATACTGATATGCAGTAAGGTTTACAACCTTTAAAATTCCATATATAGGTATATGCTTTTGTGAACTTTGATTACAAATTTTCATAATTCATAATTACAAATATTACCCTAACTTTATCATCACTCTTTCCTTCTCTCTCACAAATATCTGTTGGAGTTAACTCACTGAAGAACATCTGATAAGGTAATCTGTCATGCCATCTGAGGCTGGCACTTCCAGCTTGATACCATAGCGCTGCTGTGAAATATTCACGTCGGGGGTAACCTCACATCCTCTCAGACTGATCCTCTCAATGGGGTCCTCATTGGTGCCATCACTGGTCTTGTAATAACAGAGGTTCATGTCCTTGCATGTGAACCAATACTGCTTGAAGCCCTTCAGTGTGAAACGACGTGGCCTGAAGAGTGGGTCTTGTTGAGTTTTATGTTTTTATTGAAACACTGATTAAAGTTATTAATGAGGTGCATTTGTATTTTATATTGTTAATCTCTAATAAGAAAAAACTTGACAAAATATATGTATAACCTGTCAATGAAGCAAATGGTAGAGGCCAATAAAAATGGTAGGCTTCAAATAAACCTCAAAATCTAACAGGCCTTTTCCATGACCAATTTTATGGAAAAGAAAAGAGAAGTAAAACAAAAAAGAGAAGGAAAGAAAAGAAAAAAAGAAAAGAAAGGGGAAAGGAATATTACAATTCCAGCTACACACTTCATAAATTTGAGGTAGTCTGCAAGTTCTGGGATGTGCATGATGTCGGCTGGAGTGGAGGACACATGGGAGCCCTCCAATGACATCTGAAGTTCACTGAGTGCACGGTCGATGTCATCCTCACCTCCACTGTTCATGTCTGGCTGTGGTTGATTGACTTGCAGGTTTACTTGGAGCTGCAAAATACATGAACAGGATTAAGCATGATCTTCCCCCTCAAAAATTAACTGTAACTGGATCAAATCATTACCTAGTTTGCCTGCAATTCAAACAAATTATGGATTGATTTAGACAACCCTTTGAGCTGATTCTAGAACATTTTCAAACCAGTGAAATAAGCCTCACCTGCAGAGCTGCAAACATGAGCATTTCTTCTTCAGTGCAGTCGATTTCTTCATTCATGATGGCCCACTTAGCCTGCTCAAAGATGAGGTTGATACGCACAGAATCGTATTTAGGGTTGAGGTCATAGAAGGAGAAGAACTTGAAGCGGAGGAGGAGAGTGTCAAACTCTCGAACTCCTTGTTCCATGATAGAGAGGGAGGAGTCAAGCCAGCTGTAATTGAAATACAAAGTAAATGTGTAAATTAAAGATGCTTATACTTTTAGAGAATGCATATGTAACAAAGGAGATCCACTCCAATATTTTCAAGGGATAGTTATGTTTGCACATTCTAATATATGTAATAAAAGAAGTGAAATACAAAATCCACAAAAAAACTACGGCCAAGAAGTAGATTATGAAAAAACACTTACGCTACATTCATCCTTGCTCTCTCCAGAAGGGATTTGGGCCTGACCAGCCTATTGCGTGCCTCCTCTGAAGGATGAATGGGAGAGTTGGCAAGGGAAGCCACAAATTCGTCGGAGCCATCAATACTGTCGATTGTGTTGTTCAGGCTGCCAACCCCATTGCTGTTAAATCTCCAGGTGCCAGTCTGTGAGGAAAAATAATCTATCAAACTTCTGCTGAATGCACACACAATCTTCAACCTGGCAAATAATAGGATATTTCAACTCAAAAACAGTGCTAAGACTCAGTGTATTACATATTGAAGAAAGTAAGAAAGGAAGAAGAAGAAAAAAAATGGGACTCTCAGAACCCTGGCAGGTTGTTTAAGTTTAAGTAGTGTTAGAGGATTATCTTTCTAAGCCTGGTTCCACTACCCATCCCTGGTCCCTGAGCCTCCTCTAGCCACATTGTCTCCCATTTTGGATACATTACAGTCACACTCACTGGAGCTTGGCATGTCTAACCTCACCTTAACATATCTCAAGTAATATCATATCTGCAAAATAATCTTTAATAAACTCCTTGGAAGATTATCCACTACAGATCCTCAGAGCTTGTAAAACAATTAGCAGGATCAGGGCACAGAACAATTAGTTGGGCTCCCCTTGATCCCCAGACAGTGAGTGATAACCCTTGACATGAGTCTGGTCCCCGAGTCAGATAGGACTAAGGAAAATCCAACTTTAAGGATTCTCTCTAGCTTACCGGTGATCCAATGGGTGTCCTGGTGGGGGAGTTTGGCATGTGGTGAGAGGCAGCTGAGCGGTCCAGGGAGCCATTGCTCGAGTTGTGCGACTGGTTGGCGATGAAGGAGTTAGTGTCAGCAGGGGTGCCATTCTTTGTGGCCGCTGTGCTTTTCTTCTTAATCATCTTCTCTGAGTAATTGTATTTGAGGTTATCTTGGGTGATTGGTTTGCAGAAGGACAGCTCCTCAGGGTAACGGATTCCTAAGTGGGGAGTGATAGGATGTTAGTGAATATAGGAAAAATATAGAGATGAACAGGTGAACATATAATGAATATCCAAATAAGTACAATGAAAATATAATGATCATTACAAAGTTATCTATAAATACACAGAAATTAATTCAAAATATACAATAGGAGGGATTTCAAAATAAAAACGAAAATATCAAAATACCAAAAGCAAGAACCATTAGTTCTCAAATTTTCCTGCTTTATTAATCTAAACAGAATTACAAATGGATACTATAATTTCCTTGCTGTGCAGAGCTTTGGCCTAATAAATGTGAAATTCCTTGCCTATCTTGATTTTGTGTGCATTTACCCCTAGTTACGACTTCCAAGCAAAGTGCAACAGTCAGGGTTGGTTCTTGATACAACAGAGATATGGGAGGTGCATGAATTGAGGAGCAAAGGAGTATTACTGAATGATCAATATGTGGACTGTCAGGAAATTAGTTTTCTATCTGTATTCATGAATTACCTAATTCCTTACATCTACAGAATCCCAACTACATTAATTTCCCAAAGATACCTCAAAAATAAATATCAATAATAACCATATCAATAGTAAACCATAAAAAACTAGAAACAGAAATGGCGCAACACTCTCCCTTTCATCATATATAAAAACTCCAATGTCCCTCTAAACTTTAGCAAAAACTCCAACAAATTTTATTGATCATAAAATTCTCCTCAGCATTCAACTTTGGGAAAGTGTGTGTAAAAGCCCCAATACAGGCCTCATTCTTATTCAAGCGAGTTTACAAGAGTACATAATGTTTTTTAAATACTTGCAATAAATGTTAGGAGACTATACTTCAGGATAAAGTATTTTTAATCTTATGAAAATTGCATATAGAAAGAGGGGTAGGGGAGGGGAAGAGGAGGCAGAAGAGGAGGGGAAGGGGGCAGTGGAAGGCGGAGAAGGAGAAGGAGGAGAAGGAGGAGAAGGAGAGGAGGAGAGGAGGAGAAAGAGGAGGAGAGGAAGGAGGAAGAAGGAGAGGAGATGGACAAGGAGGAAAATGAGGAAGTAATGGAAGAAGAAGAGGAAGATGATGATAAGGAAGAGGGAAAGAAGGATGAGTTTTAATAACATGATCTCCACTACCAAAAAAGGAGAGCCAGTAGCCCTAAACTACCAGAAGCCAAGGGAACCAACCAAGCTGTTTGCAGAGCTGGACAACAGCATTGAAAGTCTTGATGGAGAAATCCACTCTGAAATCCATGTAACGAAGGTCTGGGAGCTGTACGCGGAGGTTCTTGTGCATGGGCGTGAACTCCAACTGTGCCGCTGCCCCAACTCCATACTGGTCTAGTGTTGACCTGGTGTGGGTCAGCCACACGTTCTTCTTGGGCCACCATAAGGCATGGTCTGACCAGTCAACTGCTATGTCTGGAAAAAGAGACCAAGGACAAAATTAGTTTCTTGACTATTAACTTTTTCTTTCGAGTTGAGAAACTAACAAGAAAAAAATTGTTCCTTTGAATTTGTCTGCAACATAGCATTCTGCAATACCTGGAGAAAATATATGCAAATTGCTTTAGATAACAAAATCAAGATATAATAATCAAATATACAAAAGTGCTCTCATATCATCTCTCAAAATATTTTAGTTCATATTTTTGTATGATGATTATCAATATTCAAAATCCAATGAATAAATAAAATATGCAAACTTAATAAACAGAATGTTTAATATAGATCACCGTAATAACTTAATACTATATAACAACAGAGGTATTATGAGAAAGGTTATAAAGTGAAATTCACATCAGATTTTTAAAACTATCAATATGTAACTTCAGCTTAATAGCAATATATGAAACAAATAAAATTCAAAATATTTGAGCCAACTTGAAAACCAGGAAAATTATTACAAAAATAAGTTTAACCTACAAAATGGTAGAGGTATAAACCAATTATTATTTTCTAAAATCAACAAGGTGACAAAAAAATGTCAAGAATGTATGCCAAACCCTTTACGCATAATGATGGAAAATTTTCCTCCATTCACTTATCTCCATTTAGACTTAATCGTACATTTGCCGCTCTGCTCATCTGTTGTTCCACATACACAAACACAGAAATAACCAGCCAACCAAAACAAACAACCAAACACACACATGGACACACACCCATATAAGGAAATGGAATCAGGTCTCTGTGAATACCTTCTCTCCTACCACATGGAGAGAGGATTCTTTTTTGCCACTTCTCTTGACTACATAACTATATATCCACAAAAACATGTATGCGCATCATACACCTGGGGTAAATGGCCTTGCATCCTCCCTCCCTCCTACCTTTCCTCCTACTATTCTCCCTCCCTCCATCCATCCTCCCTCCTGCCCTCCATCTAACCCCCCCCTCCCTCCCTCCTCATACCTTTCCTCCTCCTCCTCTCCCTCCCTCCATCCATCCTCCCTCCTTCCCTCCATCTAACCTCCCCCTCCCTCTCTTTTCTTCTCCACCGCTACCAAGACCTTAGACCCATAAACTCGTTCGCGCCGATTAAAACAGCCGAGTTGTTGAACCTGTCCCC
>NW_020869899.1:117500-125000 GCF_003789085.1 Penaeus vannamei
TATTTCCATTTTCTTCTCGGAAAGCACACAAGAGAGAGAGACATCACGCAAGGAGGGGGGGAGAAGGGGAGAGGGGGAAGGGATATAAGAGAGGAGGGAGAATAGTGGGAGAAAGGGAAGGGGAGATAAAAGAGAGAGATGAAAGAGAAGAAAGGGGGGGGAGAGAGGGAGAGTTGGAAAAGAGAGAGTAAGAAAGAGGGGAGGACAGAAAGAGAGGGGAGGGAAGGAGAGGGGATGGGAAGGAGAGGGGATGGGAAGGAGGGATGGAAGGGAGGGGAGAGGGAGAAAGAGGGAGGGAGGAGGAGAGGGGGGGGAGAGGAGAGAGAGAGGGGCTAGGGGTCGGAGGTGGGGCAAACAGCTGACACTCACCTGTGTGAGCGATCGAGAGTGCCAAAACTACCTCATAGCGGTCGCCCCGTGTGTGTGGAGGGGAGGGGAGAGGAGGAGAGGGGAGGAGAGAGGAGGAGAGGGGAGAGAGGAAGGGGATCCGCACACCTCCCTTAAAATAAGCATTGGCTTAATCATTTTTGTAGAATTACCTCCCCTTCCCCCCCTTTCTTCCTCTCCTCGCCATCCCAACTGCCCTCCAGCCCCCGCCCTCCTCCATACCCAACCCCCAAAGTCTATTTATGCGGGTACTAATGCATGGCCCGGCTACCATACTGGAGGGGCTATTTCAGGCCGGCTACTTCACAGCTCGTTATCATGAGCGGCTCTTTTTTTCTTCTTTTTAGCGTGTGCCCTTGGGAGCCCCTCGGGGGGGGGGGGGGGGGTGCTTCGTTTCCATCGCTCTGTCTCCTCTTTGTGTCTCTGCTTCCCTTCCCCCTTTCGTTCTCACTCTGTCTGTCTCTGCCCCTGCCCCCCCTCCCTCTCTCCTCCTCCCTCTCTCTCTCTCTCTCTCTCTCACTCTCACTCACACACACACACACACACACACTCACACACACACACTCACACTCTCTCACACTCTTCTCTCTTCTCTCTCTCTCTCTCTCTCTCTCTCTCTCTCTCTCTCTCTCTCTCTCTCTCTCTCTCTTCTCTCTCTCTCTCTCTCTCTCTCTCTCTCTCTCTCTCTCTCTCTTCTCTGCTCGATCTCTTGGGGCCCCGCCCTTTTCTAATCTTCATTCTTTCTCTCTACTTCCATCTCCTCTTTTAGCTCTGTCTCTCCTCCGTGTCTCTACTTTCCTCATCCTTCTCTTTCTGTCTCTTTCTCTTTCTTCTACTCCATCCCCCTGTCTCATTCGTGTCTCTAATTCCCCATCCAATTTTCCTTTTTTTCTCTCTCTTTCTATTACTCCATCGTTCGTATCTCATCCTTTCTCTGTCAATCTTCCTGTCTCCTCTTCTCCATGGCTCTCAGTCCTTTCTTCATGCCGTCCCTTCTCCCTTTCTCCACCATTATCCCTTCCTCCCCTTCTTCCACCGTCTCTATAACACATTTGGCGGTAATATTAATAAACGCACAACACAAATAGCTTGTCTGCTTCGCCCTCTGCCTCTCGCCTTTCTCCCTCGCATGACTTTTACTCTTTTTCAAAGCGTTTTGGTACTTTTATTTTCTCTTTAATTGTTAAAAAAATATATTCCCATTTTTTTTTTCATAAATGGCCTTCCCCTCCATTTTTTTTAGATACAAACAAGGACAAACTGTAAAGTGTGTGCGTGTATACACAAACAAACAGACACAAATAAATAAACACACACACACACATATACATTTATATACAAGCACACTCATCATATCAGTATATATTAACATGCCGCACATGGCGCCCACGCTCACTGAAAGACTGTCGGAAGAGCGGCGCCCACAGGGTTTCCCCACAACCACGCTTGCCCGCGGACAAACACACATACGCGCTGGTCATACCGGAAACCTCGTCACATTCCCAGAATAGTCTCGCTAACGCGTCAAGCAACTCTAACCACCACCGCCGCCGCCGCCACCGCCGCCACCGCCGCCACCGCCGCCTCCACCGCGGTCTCCGCCATCGACGAGAGTGCCACGCCACGCATTCGGTCGGTCGGGCCTCCGTCGGCCGCGGCTGAATGGGCGGCTGCGGCCAGGCGCACATGACAAGCTTATTCATTGGGTCTTTAGCCTACTCGCTCCCTGTCAGTGCTTTCTTTCTCTCTTTTTCTCTCTCCATCTTCCTCCACTCTGTCTGACTGACTGTCTCTGTCTGTCTGTCTGTCTGTCTGTCTCTGTCTGTCTGCTTGCCTTGCCCGACCGTCTGTCTCTCTGTCTGTCTGCCTGTCCGCCTGTATGTCTCTCTGCCTATTTGTCTCTCCTCCTCATTTCCTCACCTCTCTTTCTCCCCCCCCCCATTCCACCTGCCCCCTCCTCCATCACGCCCTCCATCTCGGTCCCAACACAAACTACCTCACGCCAAGACCAACGTCTCTCCTTCATCACCGCCGTCTGCCTCCCGCCCGGCCGGCTCTTGCTCGCTCTCCCAAACGCGACCCATCACGCCCACACCCGGGACACAGATTTACGCACGCCCAAGCCTACGCTCAAACCCACGCACGGACATACGCGCACGCAAAACGCCCACACACACACACCCATCGCATAATCCTCCACCAGCGCGTAATAATCTCAAGATAGCGCGCACGACAAAAAAAAAATAATAATAAAAAAAAAATAAAAATATTAAAAAAAACTCGCGCATAAAATCCCGTGCTTTAAAAGGCGAGCACAACTAGCACACCGACACACCATAAATAATAACACACCACGCGATCACCGCAACACCGTCACCACCACCGCCGGGACACCACAGACCCTAACCGGCCGCGAGTAACGAGTCCGGATCCACCAACATGCCCTTATGGAGACGTGAAAGACCACAGGTAGTCCACACACATGTGCACAGGCATACACACACCCTCTCTCCCTCTCCCTCTCCCTCTCCCTCCCTCCCTCCCTCCCTCCTGCCCCACCTCCTCCTCCACCTACACACAGCATACATACATAAACATACACACACTCATAAACATATATCACATACACACACTCACCACAAAAAACATATTCACACACAATCAAATAAACAAATAGACAGACAGACAGACAAAAAGGGAGACAGGCAGACTAACAAACAAACATAGACACAAACAAACAAACACACAAACTACTCCGACCCCGCCCTCCAACCTACATTCAGTCGACCTCTCTCTCTCTTTTTTTTCTCTCTCACTATAAACATTTCCCTCTTTCCATTTACTCTAAAAACCATCTTCAATATTTCTCCTCGCCTTCGGGTGACCCCCTTCTGTGTCGGCTCTCGCTATCTTATCATCATCTTACACTCTCTCTCTCTCTCTCTCCTTCTCTTTCTCTCTCATTTACTTCTCCAATTCCCTCCTTCTGTCCTTCTTCTTTTTAGGGAATGAGTAATATACACAGCGCGTTTCCCTCTCCTCCCCCCCCCCCCGGACGCTGATAAGGGACAAAGGGAGACCTGACGAATCGGGAGGGGAGTGGGAATAGACAAACATAGAAAAGAAAGGAGGAAGGATGAAGGAAAGATAGAGGAGAGGGAGGCAGGAAGAGGGGAAGGAAGGAAGGAGGGAGTGGGGAAGGAGAGGGCGAGAGGAGAGGAGAGAAGAAAGGAGAGGAGAGAGAGAGAGAGAGAGAGAGAGAGAGAGAGAGAGAGAGAGAGAGAGAGAGAGAGAGAGAGAGAGAGAGAGGAGAGAGAGAGAGAGAGAGAGAGAGAAGAGAGAGAGAGAGAGAGAGAGAGAGAGAGAGAGAGAGAGAGAGAGAGAGAGAGAGAGAGAGAGAGAGAGACCAAGAAACCCAAAGAACACAAGACACATTGACAGGCCCCGTCATCGCCCGTCCAGGAAAGGCAAAGAGATGGGTGTCGTGACATCACAGCATTCAGCGTTACCTCTTAACCTCTCCCTCCCCTCCCCTCCCCCTCCTATCCACCCTCCTCTCCCCTCTCCCTCTCCCCTCCTCTCCCCCTTTCCAACTCCTTTTGCCACGCCTCCTATGCTCTTATCGCGCTCTTTTCTTTCTTTCTTTCTTTTTAAAACTTTTATCTTCACTATATTCTTTTCTTCTCGTTTGATTGTCGTTATCTCCGATCTTTATTATCCACGTTCTTGATAATTCATCATCTTATCCTCTCTACTCTTTTTCTCTTCTTTTTATCCGCGTCTTTCTTTCACCTTCTTCCGTCTTCTTCTTCTTCCTTCTTCTTCTTCTTCTTCTTCTTCTTCTTCTTCTTCTTCTTCTTCTTCTTCTTCTTCTTCTTCTTCTTCTTCTCCTCTCCTCTCCTTCTGGTGCTGCCTTTGCTGCTGTTGCACCTCCCTGCCGCAGCCTTAACCCCGATCCTACACGATTTCCCATTCCTACCACTCCCCCGCCCCTCCCTTCTCCTCCCTACCCCCTGCCCCTACCTCTGCCCCTCCCACCCCCCTCTCTCTCACTCCCTCTCGTCTCCTCCTTCCCCTCCTCCACTCCCTGCTGTTCCCCCTTCCCCTCCACCCCCTCCGCTCCCTGTCTTCTCCCGTCCCTCCTCACCTCACACCTCCCTTCTCCCCACTCCCCTTCTCCCCTTTCCCCTCTTCGCACTCACCCACCTCGTCATTCCTCTCACTCCCTCCTGCCCTTCCTCTCTCCCCCTCTCTCACACACCTTCCCTTCCTCCTCTGTCCCTCCTCACACTCCCCTCTCCCCTCTCTCTCCTCTTCTACACTCAACCCCTTCCCCTCTTCCCTCCCTCAGCTCCCTTCCTCCTCCCTCCACCTCTCACACCCTCTCCCTTCCTCCTCCGCTTCTCTCACACACCCTCTTCTCACACTCTCTTCGCTCTCTCCACTTCCCTCCCTGAAGCCCTCTTCCTTCCGCTTCTTCACCACACCTTGCTCAGACATCCTCAATCAACTGCTCCCCTCCCATCACACGTGGACCCTTCCCTCTATTCTCCGATCCTCCCTCACAAGGCGAGAATCTTCGACCCCTCTCTTCCTCGCTCTTCCCTCCCGCCTCACAGGAGGAAGCGTCTCCCTCTCCCGCATCCCCTCAGGAAACTGAGAGTGTTAAAAAACCTTACGCGGAAAGAATTACCATCGAAGGAGCTCGCACGGAGAGAGAAGGAGTAGACATAATAGCAGGGCGAGGATGGAAATGAAGAGGAAAAAAGAAAAAAGAAGAAGGAAAGAGAGAAATAATAAGAGAGGAGAGGGAGAGGGAGAGAGGAAGAGAGAGGAGGGAGGGAGGGAGAGAGAAGAGGGCAAAAGAGGTGGAAGAGTGAGGGTAAGATGAAAGAAAGAGAGAGAGAGAGAGAGAGAGAGAGTAGAGAGAGGGGAGAGAGAGAGAGAGAAGAGAGAAGAGAGAGAGAGAGAGAGAGAGAGAGGAAAAGAAGAAGAGAGAGAGAAAGAGAGGGAGAGGACGAGAGAGAGAGGAGAGAGGGGAGAAAAAGGCAGGAGCAGGACAAGAACAAAAAGAAGTCGAACTCAGAAGAAAGAAAGAAATGCAGAAAGAACCAGAAGAGAGACGAGAGAGAAGGAAAACAGCATCCGAGAAACACGATGAGAGAAGAGGAGCGGCTAATCATTCCACGTCCACTCAATTAGAAATTCCTTATACAACAAAACAAAAGATAATTCCAACCGCACAGCATTTCCATTAACAACCGTTACGTAAATCACCTTTATAATCATTTCTAAAGGTATGGCCATTAGGGTGATGGTGGCGGAGGTAATAGTACTACGGTAGTTCTACTACTATCATTACTACTGCTGACGCTCCAACTAATGGCAATTATAGACATCAAGTCGTCAAGAATAATAAAGAAATTACTCTTATTACTGCTACGACAAGCATTCCTACTACCACTCCCACCACCCCCTCCACCACCACCCTCACCACCACAACACGACGACGGACCACCTCCACCTCCACCATCACCACCATCACCAACACAACACGACCATCTCCACCTCCACCTCCATCACCACCACCACCACCACCCACACCACCACAACAACAACAACAACAACAACAACAACATCAACAACACTCTCCAAGCCCTCAGCTCAATTCTTAATTCGCCTTCATTCACACGCCGGTTTCATTCACGTTCCCAGAATACCCGCCCGATGCGTGTGTTTCAAGGTCGCCAACGCGAGGCCCGGCGACCACGGCCTTCGCGACCTTTTTCTTCGGCCCATCTCAGTTCCCCCTCTATTTCCGTTTCTTTTTCGTTTCCGGGAGACTTTCTTTCGTTTCTTCTTTCTTTGTCGTTTCTTTGTTTGCTCCTTCTTGTCTAGCTTTTTTCCTTAATGTTTGTCCTACTTCTGCATTTATTTTTTTCTTTATCCTTAACTGTATCCCTTTCACCCATACCTTTGTCATTCTTTTTTTATACCGTTCTGTTTTTTTTTCCGTGGCCAATCATTCCCCTCATTTTCACTTTCTATTCGTCGTCATCGTCTTCGTCTTCTTCCTCCTCCTCCTCCTCCTCTTGTTCTTGTTTTTGTTCTCCTCCTTCCCTCTTTCTCCTTCTTCCTCCTCCTCCTTTTCTTCTTCCTTCTCCTCCAACTCCTCTTCTTCCCACCCTCCTCTTACTCAATGAACCAACCCAACTACACAATCACACACATCCTAGACGCCTGCTTAAGCCCCCTCCCTCCCTCCCTCCCTCCCTCCCTCCCTCCCCCTCCCTCCCTCCCCTCCCCCTCCTCAAATCCCCGCCCACCCGCCCCTCCCCCTCCCTCCCTTCCCCTTATCTCCCCCTCCTCCCCCCTTCCCCTCCTTTCCCCCCCCCGACACCTCTCTTGAGTATTTCCTGTCTCTCCATTTCATCTCGCTTCCTCGAGGCCGAATGCACCGCCTCCTCTCTTCATCTCTGCTTTAAGTCTCTTTTTCCTAGCCTTTTTTCCCGTTATTTCTCGTTCGTTTTTTCACATCGTTGTTTCTATTTCTTTTTTCGAAAATGTCTGCTTTCTTCATCTCTTCCATTCCTTTTTTCGTTGTACTTTCTATATATTCTCTCTTTTTTCGTTACTTCTTTCTCTTTTTCTTTCGTTTACATCCTGCCTTTAAACAGCATCTCCTTATTTTCTTCCCCTTCAAACCTTCTCTTAACCTCTTTCGCCTCTCCTCCACCTCATCCACCCCACTCCACTTTCCCCACCCCCACCATCACCTCCACCCCTTCACTCAACTCCTTTCTCTTTCCAACCCTCTCTCTACCCTTGCTATCTCCATCCCTATTCCTTCCACCCTTCCTTCCCCATCACTTACTCCTTCACCCTTATTCTCCTTCTCCATCTCATCGCCCATTTTCCCCTTCACTCCACACACCCCTACCTTCTCTCCCTCCCATACCTCCACCTTCACTCCCCCCTCCTTCTCGCAAGCCATCCCAGTCATAAACCGACATCCAATCTTTATTCGCCGGGAGCACGAGTCTAATTGAGCGGCACACACACACACACACACACACACACACACACACACACACACACACACACACACACACA